>JADDOH010007262.1:0-16049 GCA_016648135.1 Agrypnia vestita | reverse complement strand
ACTGTAACGTACCTACCTGTACACCTAAGCTAAATACCTAACTATAAAGTTTAATAATATAAGTTTTACGAAAAGCCCAAAGCTTGAGACTTTAAGCTACCGCATCGAGCTTTATTACAACTTCTGTGACTTTAAGCACACACTTTATGCTTTAAGCTACTAGATAAAAACTTAAGTCGAACTTAGAACTTCGGAAGTATATTTACATGAAAGCTAATATTATTATTTTTTTTGTTAAGAATTTATATTTTCAAAATTGGCCAGTCGTGATCTATCTAGTGGTTAGGAAAATTCCCCCTCCGTTATGTCCGTAGCTATCCAAAATTCTTTTGATATGTGGTGAGATTCGTATTCTTATTAACGCGACTAGACTAATATAGATCGAATTCTTACCTAACTATGGAAATAACAAACGCACGTAACTAATCCGTACTCGTCCTTCTAGAAACCGCTCTAGAATTCTACAGTTTCGCCTATATGAGAGATAGCCGATATCGTCCACGTCCGGAGTCAGCCTAAAAGCCAATTATATGCGGCGTAGCCGAGGAATAAACGCTAGTAGCAAAACTCCCTTACATTGAACCGCCATAACTATAATACCATCGGGGTTAAAATACTGTAATATAAAACAATACAATCGTTGCTAAGTTAACGGCATACGCTAAAGATTCCGCCCGCATTGATTATCAACATCTCATAATAGCAGCTTAGAACAGTGTCAGCACAACCACATGCGGCACCCATTTATGACAGATTTACAAGATATAATAGCATACGTTATATTCAAAACACAAGTAAGAAACCTACCAATAGCGCATCGCACGTTGTCCGATCTGCTCAATCTGTTCATAGTACATAGTAGAGGAAGACAAACATATTTATATTCACAACAACTAGGCGCAACAGAGGCTCAGGGCAAGCTTTGTCTGACATTATCGCAGCCCGAGATTCTAAGGGAATGGAAGATACAGATTTGTAAGTGAAATTTAAGAAGTGTCTAACCACTTCTGTTCAAACGTGGATTTTAGATGCCCCCCCCCCCCTGTAGGGGGGAGGGGGATGCGGCCCCAGAGCATCGCCGCATCCGGTGGTTAACTCCTGTTTAGACATAACCTCCCACACTAAGCTGCAGACCAATATAATTACAAATTTGCTTGCGTCCCGCCGACTGGACGCCTGTGTTTTCCAATAACAACTTTCCAGTCATGTATTTAACATAACGTCCTCCTTGTGTGTATGTGTGCTCCAATATCTTCCATCCAGTTAATGGTTCCCAAAATAGTGTTTTCCTTGTATATATATTTCAATATCAGCACCTGTAAACCTGTATTAGATCCTAGAAACAAAAAACTATTCCCTCTACGCCAAGCACATACAGAACATAAGCCCTTTCAAACTAGTTCATCTACGCCGTATAGTGATATCACAAGCAGACATAAACAATACAATTACAAGTATGCTTGCGTTCTCCCCCCCCCTGGTGGAAATATTCGCATTCGTATTCACCGAATAGTAGGCGTAACATTCGTATTCGTGAAGGTAGTATTCGTCGCATCAAGGTTATTATATTTACGAGTATGTTCAAGTTCCCCCCACCTTGGTGGAAATATTCGCATTCGTATTCACCGAATAGTAGGCCTGATATTCGTATTCATGAAAGTAGTATTCGTTGCATCACTCTCAATAATAAAATCATATAGATAAATAATTACGGTAACTCATAAAAATATGATATTACTCATATTAAACGAACAAAACAAAACAATCGTCATATTAGTAAATAACGTGATCACGGAAGACCGAAGGTTAACTACCCCTGAACACACCGCGCACTGCCCACAGGCCTGATATTCGTTTTCGTGGGAGTAGTATTCGTTGCATCACGGTCATTATAAAATCATATAGATAGAAAATTACGGTAACTCATAAAAATATATGATATTACTTATATTAAACGAACAAAACAAAACAATCTGTCATATAAGTGAATAACGTGATCACGGAAGACCGAAGGTTAACTACCCCTGAACAGACCGCGAACTGCCCACAATAATGGAAAATGTTGTAGAAAGCATTTCAAATATCTAATATTGAATGAATAAAACAATGTCATATGAATAACTATCGCAATTACGGAAGGCCGAAGGTTAACCACCCCTGAACACACCGCGAACTGCCCACAATAGTGAAAAATGTTCTAGAAAACATTTCAAATATCTAATATTGAATGAATTAAACAATGTCATATGAAAACTATCACGGCTACGGAAGACCGAAGGTTGATCTGATCTAACCGTAAACGACCCACAATAATGGAATATGTTGTAAAAAAAACATTTCAAATATCTAATATTGAATGAATAAAACAATGTCATATGAATAACCATCGCAATTAAGGAATATATACAATTCGAAACACGTCTTTATAAGAACTTGATAGGAACAAATCGTGTTTTCAACGATTGCCCAATGATACGCAATACAAACATGTAACGAGTTCAAACAAACCACACATTCATGTTTTAATAAAATAAATATAAAATCCAGATGCATTTTTAAAATATATTATTTGTAGGGAATTCCTCGTACGATTTGAATCTATATCACGCTTACAATCGTGATATCAAAACCACATAATACTCCGAATTATCCCCAAGATAACACAAATTATATAGAAATCCGTGTATTCAATCGCCAGCATAGATAACAAAGCATTCGTTAGCATAAGAATACATCCGCCCTGAAGAACCTCTCGCACATTCCGAACCTCGCGACATTGAATATACATAATTATTCTGAAATTTTAAATCCCACAAACAAACACGAAACACCCTTCGTCAGTAAAGTATTCCATTTTAAAGCCTTTATATCTTTGGTAATATATGAATATCAAATTTAAGTGATTTTTCATATGAACAGCGACAGAATTATATATTTCATAAGCGTTATGCAATAATTTGAATAACTATCACAGTCGCCATATTACGATTTCTAGTACATTGAATCTGAAGCGCGTATAGTAATAATTATCCCTAGGCCCAAAATACGTAACAAAACAATCCACAACATGTATCAATAATTGTTACGATCCAGAAAGTTCTAAATTGAATACACGAAAAAGGCAATAGAAATAAATAATATTGAAAATGCTGAGCTGTATCGTCGAGTGTTGCTGCCTCTGTGACTCACTGATGGTATTTCGGTCCTCTCTCCACAAGAGCCTCCGGCCAACGTTGATGCTGAAGAAAGAAGCCCAGATCCTCGAATTGGTATGGCTTATATAGTCTATATTTCTCGCCATTTTTGACTCCAACCGACGTGTAAAGGTAAAGTCTAACTCAGAAAGCCTCTGATTCGCCGAATTCGTTCCGCGGATCCACGTTCCTGATAGGCTCGCTTCATTAGAATCCTATAACATAAAGCCCGCTTTACACGCCCGCGTGCAGAAATAATAACGCTCGCCCGCACCTACTTATCCGGCAGATAGATATTTTCGTATAATTTTTCAGCAATGTCTATTTGAATAGGCCAATATCGTTACACTACCTCCAAAATAGGAACCAATACATCTCCTACGGTCTATTCGCGTCAAAGTGCTTCTATATCTTCTCGGGTGTCCCGCAAGGATCTAACCTGGGTCCATTGTTGTTCTCGATTTTTATCAATAATATAAAAATTGTAATTTTAAACTCGCGCTTTCTGTTATTTGCGGATGACTTAAAGCTTTTCTTAAAGGTGTCAACTTTGGACGATTTTCATCTTCTCCAAACAGATATATCAAATATATGTGAATGGGGAAGACGAAATAAACTTTTGTTTAATGTTTCCAAGTGTTCGGTTACATCCTTCACTAGGGCCCAAAAAACTCTATTTTTTCGCTACAAAATGAACGACCAAAATCTGACAAGAACATCGAATGTTAAAGATCTAGGTGTTAAATTTGTAAGCAGCCTGACATTTCACGATCACATAGAGACGATCAGTGGTAATGCTCTGAGAATGTTAGGATTTGTTCTGCGTACTGCCAGGGTTTTCGAGAATACCCGCGTACTGAGAACTCTTTACAACTCCTTGGTGCGGAGTAGACTCGAGAGTGGCTCGATGATCTGGGGGCCACATGAGAGCAAGTACTCTCTTATGGTGGAGAAAGTCCAAAAGAAGTTTCTGAGATATCTCTACATGAGAGAGTACGGGCATTATCCTTGGCTTTACCCAACCGAGTTTCTCCAGGGTATGCTTGGCTACAATAGTTTAGAGACTAGAAGGAATGTGTATTTGATTACACATTTTTATCGATTGTTGCGCGGTATGATCGATAATACTGAAATTATGCAGAGCATTGGTTTGTATGTTCCTGATAATTACCTTAGACATCGTCAGCATAGATTGTTTCACATTCCAATATACAGGACCAACCTGCCGATGGTTATGCCTGTTGGAAAAGCTACAGCTATGCTGAACAAGATCGCTTTGGATATTGATATATTCCATGTGTCTGAGGGGGTTTTCCGAAGCAGGATTCTCCTACACCTTTGACCAGATTGTACAGGTCACTTTTAATTGTTTAATAATTGTTTAATAATAAATTAGTATTTTAATACACAATATGTATATGTGTGTGTATGTATGTATGTATATGTATATGTGTATGTATGTATACATATGTGTTTATGTATATGTGTATATGGATGTGTATGTATATGTGTATATGTATATTTTTAGATGTAAGTTAATAATATGTATGCATTGAACATAATGTTTGTAATGTACATATTATGTAATAAATAAAAATTGAAAATAAAAATTGAAATTGAATTGAATTGAAAATGGTCTTGGCCATCCCTGCGTGTCCGATTTCCTGGTGCACAAACATTCCCACCTCCCTGGTAATGCTTTGCGGGACCGCCAGCAGCACCCTATTCCCCCAAGCACAGTAATACAATATCCCGCCCTTTAATTTGAAATGCCCCAAATATTTACTAGCGGCCCTCGTAGGCGGCCCGTACATTTTCAATCCCAAATATCCAAATACTTCCCCTAAAAGTCCGTCTTGTTTCTGCAGCTGGTCGATTTGCTTTAGGTGCGCTTTAACCTGTCGCCCCTCTTCCACCGCGAAAGCAGCTATCTCTGGGCACACCACCCTCTCCTACTGCACATTCTCCGCGTCATACGAGTAGCGCGACAATATGTCGGGCCCTATGTTTTCTTTCCCCTTGACATACTCGATGGTGTAGTTGAACTGGTTCAGGTACAAGATCCACCTGGTAACCCTCCCGCTATACATCTTCCAGGTCTTAAGGAAAGACAGTGCCTGGTGGTCAGTCCTGATCACCAGTTCCACTCCCCGCAGATACGTCTCGAACTTGTGCAGGGCATAGATGATCGCATACAGTTCCTGCTCCGAAACAGTCCATCTCAACTCGGGCCCCTTCAGCCCTTTGCTAATGAAGCCGATGACATGATTGTCCCCATCCTGGTCCAACTGATATAGTTCGGCTCCTATGGCAAACCCCGAGCTGTCTGTCTGGAGGTAGTATGTCCGCTTGGGGTCATGGTGGTGCAGGATCACTGACTCTAGGAACAGCGCCTTGACTTTGTCAAAAGCATCCTGTTCCACCTGGGTCCATCTCCAGGCTCTGTTCTTTAGGAGGAGATCGCACAATACTCGCGTCGTACTTCCATAGCTCTTGGCAAACCTCCGGTAATAGTTACAAAGCCCTAGGAAGGCCCTGACCTGTTTCACCCTTTTCGGCGCCGGGAAGTTTCTGATGGCCGCTATCTTCTCCGGATCCATCTGTATGCCGTACGGAGTGATTATGTGCCCCAGCATGCGCACCTCCGTGAACACAAACTGGCATTTCTCCAATTTACAGGTCATGTTCGCGGCCCCTAACCTCCCCAGGACCGTGTCGATACGTTCTACGTGCTCGGCCAGGTCCCCGCTACTATAGATGACGAGGTCGTCCAGGTAGTTCACACATAACTCCCGCATCCCTGGACCGAGGATCCTGTCCATTGCCCGCGAGAAGCTCCCGACTGATGTCTTCAGCCCCTGTGGTAATACTCTGTAGACATACGACTTGCCGTTGTACACAAAGCCCGTGTATTTACGGCTTTCTCGGCTGAGCGGTATTTGGAAATACGCGTTATTTAGGTCTATGGTGGTGATGTGCTTAACCCCATGGAACCGCTGTAATATTTCCGAGGTAAGAGGCGGCGTCTCCACCTCCGACTTCATCCTGGTGTTAAGCTCACGCGCGTCTAGTAGGATCCTTACTGTCCCATCTTTCTTCAGGGTGTACGTGAGTGGACTAGAAAACTGGGTGGCCTCTCTGCTTATGATACCCAGCGACTCCAACTCGCTTATTTTCTGGTCCACCTTGTCCCTGTATGCGAACGGCACCGGGTACGCACGCTTTACGAAGGGTGTCTCGTCCAGCATCTGGATCTCGTGCGTGTACACATTCGTCAACCCCGGCCGATCCATGAATACGCGGTGATGTTTATCCAAAACTTTCGCCAGCTCTTCTTTCCCCGCCCTTTCCAGTTCCAGTCCATCAACGAAAGATCTAATCCTCTCCCGAAGTTCGTCCATACCTACCTGCTCCACTGTACTGACCACAATACCCGCGCTGTCAACCGCCTCCCCTCCCCCCGTTACGCTGGGAGCGACCCCCGAATTTCTCAGCCCAATTGATACCCTTCTCCCCCCTACCTTGATAGTTAATTCTCGGCGCGCCCCGCACATCATCTCCGCGCCATGCTCATCCAGCCAGTTCACACCTAATATCACGGTCCTAATAAGCTTTGGTATTATTAGACACGGAGTATTCACCAACAGGTCCCCAAACCTCAAGGGTATCAGGACCAGCCTGGACACTCGTTGGCTCTTCTGCCCCATCGCCCCCATTATCTGCACTGTGGTGACAGGCATGACTGGGTATGTATCTTGGTCGCTCAGATGGCATTCCCAGAACTCACGTGCCACACATGTGATCTGGCTGCCGGTGTCTACCAGGCAATATACCTCCAATCCATTAATCTCCGCCCTAGCCTCCGGCACTTGCGATAGAGCGCTACCCCTCTCGACCTCATCGTACCAATTGTCTTCAAAGATGGTATGAACCCACAACATTATGTCCTGGTTCCCACAGCGACCACACAATTCCACACAGCTCTCACGCGTCGCTTGTCCTGCCTCAATTCAGATTCACCCACACGCAAACTCCCGCATATACCCTATCTTGGTCGACCTCCGACCTCCCTGGTCATTCTGTAGGGTGTTCATATGGTTTTTGCCTTGATAGGTACCCTTTTTCCCTGTGCTTGCTCCCAGCACGTCCTACTATCCAATTTTGTCTAACTAATTTCTTAGTGCTACATTAAATTAGGTGGCCGGAGTGTCGCAGCCCCGTGACCGTGATGAGCGCACACGCGATGGTGCAGAGGTCGTTTGAAGCTCCGTGTCCTGGGCGCAGGCCCAAATCGCCCGCCTCCGCCCGCGATACCACAGCGCGGTCGTACTCCGGGCCCCCACGGTTTAACTCCGTTGTCACGCCCCGGTTGCGTAGTCCAGTGCTATCCTAAACTAATCGTGCTGGTGCTGGTCCCCTGGTAGTCGTCTTCGTCTCCTCTTTAGTGCCCTTCTCTGGTTCATCCGAGCCGTAGCCTTCAGGGCATCTGGTACGTCTCGACTCCGTTTCCCGCTCCGTCCACGACGCACACCTCCATCCCGGTGGTGTTGTCGGACGCACCGCGCGTCGCGCCTGTCGCAGTGGTGGTCCCCCCTATTGCATTCACCCTCGCCCTGCCAGTGTGGCGTCGCTCACGCCCCCCGTCTCCCCTCCTTCGCTCATCTCGCTCTCTCCTCGGTGTTCCGGGGTCGCGTGGCGGACACACCATGTTGTCCATCTTCCTGAGGAATTCCGCCGCGTCAAGCTCATCCCCCTGCTCTCGTGAAAACCACAAAGCCTGTATCTCCTTCGGAAAGTGCCGCATTATTTCATTCACGACCCCTGCCGACGTTCCTGTTATCTTCAGCGCCTTCGCCAGCTCCCAATATTCTGCGAAGTGTGCCAACATAAGGGTCCCACGCTTCGGATCCCACACCGCATCCGATAGCCTACGGCGCATGTTCTTTTGAAATACGTCCCCCCAGAAGTTCGCGAGGAAGTCCCTCTCAAAATCCCCAAAGCTACTCCATCTACCCCAATATAACTTCATCCAACACCGGGCGTCCCCCCTCAGGCTCTCTCTCACAACCATTAGCTCGTCGGGCCTCCTTGTCCGCTTCACGTAGTCCCTCAAGTGCTCCAAAAAAGAGATTGGGCTCTGGTTGCCCCCGTGGAATGTCGGTCTCTCCTGTGGTGGAAGCATCTCCACCACCTGCATTGTGCTCCGCGCCGCGTCGCTGCTCCTCCCTGCCTCGTTGCTGCTCCCTACTCTCATCGCCGCCACCGTCCCTTGCCGCTTCTCCAATTCGGTGATCTTGCTCACCAGGGGCTCTAGGGCCGCCTTTATGATGAGAGTCATCTGTTCCACGTCTACCTGTGGTGGCCCGCTCGCCGCCCCCGCAGCTGGTGCCTGTCCTAGACCTTCCTCCCCCTGGGACCCCTTCTGTTGCTGTCTTTTTCCAACCATTCTGCTTGTCCCGTTGTTTCTTTCACTTAGATTTTCTAAAATATTCCTTGTCTCTTAAGCTATCCTTATTAATCACTAGTAATATATTTTTTTTCTTTTTCTTTTTCTTTTTATGCCCTTTGGTGTGTTTCTAAACTAAACTTCCCCTCTCTCTTCATTCTCCACTCTTTTTCTCTCCCTCTCCTTTCCTACTGGCCTTCTGCGGCACGGTCAGGGCGTACAGCGTGTCAACATTGTTATTGACTGCTGCACCCGACCGCCCCGACGTGCGCGACCTCCTAAAGATGGCCCGCAGATCGGGCTCCACATCCCCGTCTCCCCCCCCGGGCTCTTCCTCCTCCTTCTTCCGTTTCGGCGGGCTGGCTGGCCCCTCCACCTCCGCCTTCCTTTTCCTCTCCCCCTTTGTCTCCTCCTCCTGCCCGTCGTTCATCCCTCCAAGTTTTCTGTAATTTATTAGTTCTTCCAGTTATTCCGTCACCCCTTTCCACAATTTAACCTACCCCCCTAGGCAAAAGACTCCCCCTAACCAATATTCAACATTCAGTCGATACTAACCGATAACATCATACGTCCCCCCCCTCATGATACGCCACCCCTAACGGATCGTTATTCGCCGCCCAGAATCGTATTCTAAGTGCTAGCTCGTTATTCGAAACGATAATCGTAATTTTATTAACTGATGGTCACTTCCCGGCGTGTTCACGACGACCGATTGTTCGTTATACCGAATACCCATAGTTCAGAACAATTTGTTGTAATGGATTGTTCGCTGGTTGAAACGCGAAATGACCATAAAACGTTATACGAAATTGCGTCGTAGCAACATGTACGTAATACGAGACGTCCGCATTTGAAAGGTCCGTTGTAGCGAGCTGTTCGTTAACCGAAACGCGTAGTGCTCGACGATCGTTGCGCGAGGAATTCGTTGAAGTGAAACATACGTAATACGAGATGTCCGTGACCCTAACGGTTCGCTGTACGAATCGTTCGTTGTGGCGAGTTGTTCGCTAACCGAAACGCATAGTGTCCGACGATCCCTGAACGAAAAGTTCGTTGTAGTGAGTCACACGCAATACGAGGCGTCCGCAGTCCTAAAAGTTCGTAATGCAAACTGTTTGCCGCGGCGAATCGTTCATTAATCATAGCGTTCACCGTCGTGGGCAAGACGTGGAGCATTCGTTGTTGTGAATCGTACGACGCGCAAGATACTTCGGATACACTATTATTTTTTCTATCTTTATAGCTGTTTCTAATCTAATAGTATTTACTGTAATTATTTAAATACTAAAATGTCCGTTAACTATACACTCCTTTTTTTTTTGAAATTGTAATAATCTTTTCTCTTTTATACCTAATCTAACATGTAAATTGCACCTATTTTCCATCAACATTCATGTCCCTTCATACTGTAAGCCCAGGCTCCTGGTCGCGGCGCCATTTGTGATGGATCCTCTTCTTTGCCTTTCAGCTCGATCCTACTCCTAACTGAGTTTACGCCTTGTTAGAGGCAAACAAGCTATCTATCTACGTCGGGTGAAGGCTTTACGGTTTTTAACGTAGTATTTCCAAACACCCTCGCTTTATTCAAGACCTCCCCAGTTCACGTTGTGTAATTTTTTGTTTCGAACTATAGGGGATGAATTGGTTTAGTGGTAACCCTAACGCAAGCTTTTCCTAAATTAAATACTGGGGTATGAAGTTCGTGGATGTTCATGGAAAACGCAAACAAAACTACCTAGCACGTCAATTAAGCCCTACGGTGCAATTGCTAAACATACTATGTCCCGTGGCCCTATATTATTTACCTATCATTCCTACGGACTGAAACCACTGCATCTGGTGTAGCTGCGCTTCCAGAGTGCGCGACCCTCTGCTCCCACGCCCTCTCCGCTCGATCCCCCATTGTCCTACCTGTATGGGATCGACCGCCATCCACTGGAAAGGTTAGTGACGTGCCGTTATCACATGCGCATGCACATATAGAGTACATAGATCCCCTGAAAGCCCTCGAGTCCTTCGTAGCCGCTCCTATAGATGATTCCGTCTTCGACGCCCTCGCTGATTAATAATTTTATCTTCCGCCGTTATCTCGCTGTGCTTATTCCTTACGATCTTTTATATTTACTCTGCATTATCTTTATATCAATTACATTGTTACGTTTATTTACTAGCCGGCCTAAGTTCCGTCACCTGTATCCGGCCCTATGTCTCATTCTAGTGGTACGTTGGGTTCTAATGGATAAGGGGTTTGTAGAAGGTATGTGTAAATGTATGTGTAAGCGGAAAATGTGGTTGCTTTAAATTCGGCCCCTCCATACCCAAAGGCTCATCGGTGACTGATCCCATCCTCCTTCTCCCGACACGAGTTCCGGATACGTTGACCTGAGCCTGGATGCGCCTTTTCATGTTGGGCCTCTTCTGTGCAAAGTACCGCACCATCCCTCGCGTCAGTGTCTGGCGTCCGGGCTCAGAGCCAGTTTGCCCCCCCGAATTCCAACTCCTCCAGGTTAAACTAAGTTAAACTACGGTATATATACTGAAGCTACTGTAAAGATGGTCCCGGGCCACCTGTCAAGTCAAAAATATGCGAGTGGGGAGGGGGAGTTTCCTAGGCTCCCCAACCCTCGCCTGTGAGCAACTGCAGCCCATTGGCCATTCGCGACACTACAGTGACTGCAACCACCCTCCCAGGTAGTACTTATTATAATCTGATATGCATCAATACGTTCAATCCATTCCAGACGAGGGAAGACATCCGCACGGGTGTTGTGCCACCCGTGAAGAGCCCCCTCATACACTACGTACGAATAGATACATACTAATAAAATATAATATACATACATATACATACATATACAATACATAAATAAATACTTGTAATGGTTGGTTGCCATGTGGTTTCACGAGGCCATGACCCCTCGTATTAGTAGATGGAAAGGTGGATCTGGACAGTAGGGATATGCCTAGCCCCTGGCCAGGGATGTCGGTGTATTTTCTCCAAATGGTGTACAGCTAGAATCCTGCCATCGATGATGATGGGATCTGCCTAATTTTCTCCGACTGATGTGTAACTGGAACCCTGCCATCACTGATGAAGATGATGTTGTCACTATCGAAACGTCACCTGATGATATTTATCTGAACCACCGCTAGTGATGATGATGATGATGATGATACTATCGTAACGTTTCCTGACGATATATATCTGAGACACCGCAATGATGATGATGATACTATCGGAACGCCTCTGACTATATATGACTGGGACACCGCTAATGATGATGATGATGATGATACTATTGGAACGTCTCCTGACGATATATAACTGGGACACTGCTAATGATGATGATGTTGATGATACTATCGAAACGCCTCCTGACGATATATAGCTGAACCACCGCTAGTGATGATGATGATGATGATACTATCGTAACGTCTCCTGACTATATATAGCCGAAACACCGCTAATGATGATGATGATACTATCGTAACGTCTCCTGACGATATATAGCTGAAACACCGCTAATGATGATGATGATGATGATGATACTATCGAAACGCCTCCTGACTATATATAACTGGGACACTGCTAATGATGATGATGATGATGATACTATTGAAACACCTCCTGACGATATATAACTGGGACACTGCTATGATGATGATGTTGATGATACTATCGAAACGTCTCCTGACGATATATAACTGGGACACCGCTAATGATGATGTTGATGATGATACTATCGAAACGCCTCCTGACTATATACAACTGGGACACTGCTAATGATGATGATGATGATGATACTATCGAAACGCTTCCTGACTATATAACTGGGACAATGCTAACGATGATGATGATGATGATGCTATGGGAACGTCTCCTGACGATATATAACTGGAACGCGGCGATCGGTGGCGACGACGTAACATAGCGAGTAGTGTGTAATCGGAACGCGGCGTTCAGTGACGGTGATGTAATTTGGCGCGTGGTATATAGTTGGGACACGGCATTCGGTGATGATGGTGGCGATGCTGATCTGACTATCCCCCCCCCCCCCCGACGATGCACAGACGTATGAGTACGTAAATAAATAAATATATAAATAAATAAATTGATAAATAAATTAATTAATTAATCAATTAATAAATTAAGAAGTAATTAAACAAATGAATAAATAAATAAATATATTATTAATTAATTAATAAATCGGTCAATCAAACAAATAAATGAATATATAAATATATAATTAATTAACTAATCAATCAATCAATCAATTAAATAAATAAATAGATAAATAAATAATTTATAAATAGATGAATAAATAAATGAATGAATGACTGAATGAAAAATAAATAAATAAACAAATAAATAAATATATATATATGAATAGACAAATAAATACCTAATTAATTAATTAATTATTCAATCACTCAATCAATTAAATAAATAAATAGAAGTAAATAAATAAGTTCGGCGTCGAGCACACGAGCCGCCCGATCCCTGGAAGTTCACACTCATGCAGAGAAGGGTTAATTTGGCAAATTAATTCGCCCCTATTATGGTCAGTACGGATTTGACATGCAAGCACCTGTGAATAAACACATGTAAAGTTTACGGTACAGGGGTTAGCTTTCACTGTCGGCGCTTCTTCCGTCTCTGTCTGGGGTGTCGAACCCGAGACCATCCTTCTTAATCGTGCGCCACCTTTATATATCGTTTTAATCTCAAAACGGAAAGAGGATGACATGACTTACCCATCTGCCGCCGATTATATCCATTCCAGTGCATCGTAGTTTCACTTTATGTACCTCACTTTATACCTAAGGATTGCGGACACTTGCCTTGCACGCGCATACGATTCACAGGCCCCTAATTAACTATAGTTCGCGACCTAACCTTTGATCCTGCCATTACGCGTTTATAAGTTTCCGTAGCTGGGGCTTAGTATCCAGCCTCTGCAACTATACGGTGTATATACTTTAATCAAACCGAAACTAGACATTATTTTCTTTTCTTTAAATTTATATTCCTCGAGATACCGGAATTAGGCTCTAGCTCGACAATTGTAAGTATTCATATATCTTAATAATGCTGTAACATAGTCCTTATTTCCGCCTTACGCATCCGTACTTACGCGGGTCACCGAAGCTAAACTCTACTTCTAATGCTTATACTCTAATGATTATACGTACCTACCGATATTTTTCATAAAACCGTTACCCGTTATTTTCCGATGTTACATATTCTTATATTTATCCGAAATACCGGGATTAAGCTTTGAACCTAGGATTCCATGCACTTATAAGTTTTAACAAACCCGCGAAGCGACCACTTGTCCACTTGTTTTTATCATTTATCGAGGATGCCGCGGACAAGTAGGCGCCACAGAACAGTCAATTGTTTCTATAATAAAACCCCACTAGTCTACATCTTGATAAGGTCAATACATATTACTTTTAGGGTCCGCCGATTTAGTTTTATTCTTAATATTATTCTTAATATAAATTTATTATCATCTCGAATATTTGATATCTACTCTCCGGCAAATTTTAATATAGTTTAAATCATTTTAATATAGTTTAAAAATAACGGGATTCTGTAATTTCTACAAGTATAAACAACCCCAATCTTACCAAATCCATTTTATGTAGTGAAAGACGCGGGATTTATATTCTTCCTAAAATGTAAAATGAACCCGGTCTAGATGAAACATCCTTATTTAGTTTCAGGACAACGAGGTTTACGCGTTCCACGAGGAATATGATATAACCCGATCTAAACGAAGGTAATTTTATATAATTTTAGGACAGCGGAACTTACAAATTTCATAAAGTATATCGTGAAGCCAATCTAGGCGGAGACACTACGTATATTTTAAACAGAGTAAGAGTTTAAATTTTACCATCAAGTCTAATACACCGCAAGAATGTCCTAGGCATAGTAAACAAAATAGCGGTCAAAACAGTAGTGTTTCTATGTTCATACGTTTTAGCTCAAAAAGAATATTATAAGTTTCACATTTATAATACAAGACGCGAATTTCTAAACGAAACATTTTAAAATAGTTCTAATTGAAATCTACATGTTTCATATTTATTAAATGAAGCCGCGAATTCTAAACGAAACACTAACATTGTTTAAAAACGGGACCCTATATTTATATATGCTTAAAATGAAACGCGGATTCTCGAACGAAAGCATTTTGTATAACTAAATGTAACGAAATCTTATATAGTTTATAAATAAGAAGACCCGGCCCCAGGCGGTTTTTATATATTTTCAATATAACGAGGCCCTACAACATCTTTATAAGTATAATACAACCCCGGTCTATCGAAACAATGTACTAGAAGTTTTTATATGTTTGAATAAATGATATACGTTTTTTTTTTATACGCGTTTTTATACGCGAGATTTACTTTTCGTACAATACAAAGTAACCCAAATTATACAACCGCGAAGTTTACATCACTCCTAAAGTATAACCAGAACTAATTGAAACATTTTTTCATAGTTTAAGTCCGCGAGGCAAATATCTTTCATAAAATATAAAATAACCCGAATCAAATTAAACATATTTTTACCTTATAGACTTTCCCCAACGCGCGTAATAATCCCGGCCACATGAAACGTTTTTATATGTTTTAATAGCGCGGGACCTATGTTTTCCTATATAATCTAAGATAACCCGGGCCGAACGGAAGCAATTTTATATACTTTATAAAATAGTGAAACTTGTACTTCTGTAAAACCGTAAATAAACCCCGACCCCCACGAGATTATTTTATATATTTTTTTAGAATAATGAAAAACCCCGACCCCCACGAGATTATTTTATATAATTTTTTAGAATAATGAAATTTCATACATCTGTAAAATTGTAAATAAGTCCCGATTCTCACGAGATTATTTTATATAATTTTCTAGAATAATGGAATTTATACATCTGTGAAATTGTAAATAAACCCCGATTCTCACGAGATTATTTTATATAATTTTCTAGAATAATGGAATTTATACATCTGTGAAATTGTAAATAAACCCCGATTCTCACGAGATTATTTTATATAATTTTCTAGAATAATGGAATTTATACATCTGTGAAATTGTAAATAAACCCCGATTCTCACGGAATTACTCTATATAATTTTAAACGAAATGAAAATCTAGATTATTATGGGCTGAACCTGATACCCCGCGAGATCAGCTATATATTTTTCACTAGACGTATTTTTAATCCCAGAATTTATTCGCTATAATTTTAGCGGACTCTTACTATTAAACATAAACAAAAAATTATTAAAATAAACTAAATATTCTTTCAATAACTAAAATAAACCCGGTCTAATCGAAACATTTCATATAACGAAATATTATATGCCTTACAAATGTAAAAATTAAAATGAGA
>JADDOH010007261.1:0-27742 GCA_016648135.1 Agrypnia vestita | reverse complement strand
GCACCAGTGCTGCAGAAACGGCTCGAAGGATTAATGATGTGTATGGCGACGGTGCCGCAAAAGAAAACACAGTGCGTTTTTGGTTCAAACGTTTTCGTTCTGGAAATTTCGACCTGCAGAACAAGCCCCGTGGACGGCCGGAGACCAAAGTTGAGAATGAAGAATTGAAGGCTATTGTGGAAGCGGATCCATCGCAAACTACATCCGAGTTAGCTGCAGGCTGCGGTGTTAGTGATAAAACTGTTTTAATCCACTTGAAGCAAATTGGTAAGGTGAAAAAGCTTGAAAGGTGGGTACCTCACGAATTGAGTGAAGCAAATCAACAACGCGCGTTGACTGCTGCGTTGCATTACTCAACCGGCACAATAATGAAGGGATTTTAAATCGAATCATTACCTGTGATAAAAAGTGGATCCTGTACGATAATCGAAAGCGCTCATCGCAATGGCTGAACCCTGCCGAACCAGCCAAACCATGCCCCAAGCGAAAATTGACTCAAAAAAGTTACTTGTGAGCGTTTGGTGGACTAGTGCTGGTGTCGTTCACTACAGCTTTCTTAAATCTGGCCAGACGATTACGGCAGATGTCTATTGTCAGCAACTGCAAACCATGATGGAAAAGCTAGCTGCTAAACAACCGAGGCTGGTTAATCGCTCTAGGCCACTGCTGCTTCATGATAACGCTAGACCACACACTGCACAACAGACGGCCACCAAATTAGAGGAGCTTCAATTGGAATGTCTAAGACATCCACCGTACTCTCCGGACCTTGCCCCAACAGATTACGATTTTTTTCGAAATTTGGATAACTTCTTGCAAAGGAAAAAATTCAACTCCGATGGGGCAGTCCAAACCGCCTTCAAAGATTTTATTGATTCCCGTCCGAATGTTTTTTTTAGTAAAGGGATCGATGAACTACCTATGAGATGACAAAAGTGCATAGATAGCAATGGTACATACTTTGATTAAATAAATATATTATAATAAAAAAAAATCGGCTTTATGTTCCTCCTATACTAAACGCCAATTTCATATGTAAGGACCTAATATATTATACAAAAATTAAACACTTCATAAATTTAGCTTTGAATATTAAGTAAAATAATATTGCACCAACATCTTTTAAATAATTGAGCTGTTATGATATTAATATTGCCCGTCATATTATTAAATATTGCATATTTTTTATTGCTTGATTAACAGATCTTTCAACATATGGTGTCTGTGACAGTTCCTTTGAATAAGGCACTAATCATTTTTAAAACCTAATTAATGTAACCAAAAATTATAAGGGCATTTAGTAAGTTTATAAGTGATAAGATAAAAAATTCACACTAAAAGTTCTTGTTGATGCGAGGTGAAAAACAAATTAACACTAGACATTAATGAATGAAAAATAAATGACTTTTCTTTTCATAAATGAGGTGTGTTAAAATGATATTGAATCATTATTTTTTTCTCCCGAACAAATAAAGGTTCAATATTTTTTGAACACAAAAAGAAAGTATCATAAATGAAATTGATTCAGCACAATCATAATTAAACAATGTGATTTTATTTTATTTTGAATTATAAATGTGAAAAGATAAATGAATCAGATTTTTATCTGCATCAACACAAAGATCAATCCTTATTATTTCATTCATCAGTAATTCTAACAACTCTTGCTCACTAAGGCTCGGTTGTTTCAAGTTCGATCAAAGTAAGCGGTCGATCAAAGCATAGATTTTTACGAAAACTGATCGTCTGATTGGTGGAGAACGTAAAAATCTATGCTTTAAAAGGACGCTTGAAACAACCGGCCCTAAGGGTTTGTTGTTTAAAGTTGGATTAAAGTAAAAGTTTGCTTAAAGCACAGTTTTTTGCATTCTCCATCAATCAAACAATCCATTTCTGTAAAAATCTATGCTTTAAACAAACTTTTATTTTAATCCAACTTGAAACAACCGGGCCTCAAAAGCACAAAGAAGTTTTCTGTACCACTGCAAATTTTCATGACAGCTGTAATAATAAAATTATAAATTTATTTTTAATTTTATACTTTAGTTTATTTAATTTTAAACTATATAGCCTGAATCGTATTTAACACTAGCGTTTTTGGAAAAAACTATGTATTAAGGTTGAAAACAAAATTTATTTACAAAAGTGAGGATATGGTCTGCAACAGTATAGGGATTTTCATTTAAGTCAATTGAATTAGTATTGTAAGCCGTGCGTACGATGCACACTGTTTCGTTGTCTTGGTGTTTACGAGAATAAATACCAAAACAACGAAACAATGTGCCTTGTTTAATTGACTTTCTTAAATGGAAAGCGACATCTGTCTCTATTGTCTGAATATACACAATATTTAAATAATTTGTTTCTTATGTTATTGCTGGATTTGGAGATTATTTATGACGATCATTAATTAAATAATATTAATTTATTTATTTTATATATGTATATTGGTGCAATACAGTACATGCATAGTTAACTACTAAAGTTTGATACTTCAGCTGTCGATCAGAGATTCTGTTTCTCTCGAAACTTATGCATAGAGGTAATAAAGTTAATGTTATTTAATGATCATAATTTGTTTCCTCTTTATTATAAAAGTAATAAACAATTAAAAGACCTTATGATGTTTATTTCATGTCTTTAAAAATGTAACTAAATAGTACTGGTTCAGAGAACCAATCACTGCGAGTTTGAAACGCAAAATGTAATGTTTTTATGAATTATTACTCATTATTTTATTATAAAATATCAGAGTAACTTCTAGTGTTTCAATACAAGAAAAATAATCAAAACTTATATATAATTAAATATATTGGTAAGTAAAAAAAATTTTTATCTACAATAAAACCCAAGTGATTCGAACCCCGATAATTTGAAATTAAAATTTTTTAAAACACGCAAGTCCCGAAATGTTAACTTCATAGCAGACTAATCCCGATAATTTGGAAAACCTGGTAATTTGTAATTAAAAATAATTTTTAGACGCTTGCACCATAAACTTTTACATACTTTTTCACTATAAACGATTTTATCTTTATTTTAAGATATAAAAAAACTAATAATGCAGGTGTTTTTTTTATGTAACACACTCATGTGGGGTGTACTTTATGTATTTTGCGGCACCTTGTGGAGCTCACTTTATTTATACATATTATGACACGATCCCTCAAATTAGAGAATACTATGCATGCTTAGGTTGGCTGCCTAGATATGCGCGAAGAGTTTTGCGCTAATGCCTCTTGCTCTAAGCGTTTAAAATTGTTTTTAATTTTTTTTGATTCCTTTTTTATATTTAATTTTCTTTGTAAAAAGTTATAACTGATTTATCTTATTAATTCACGTATTTGTGGACGATTGTACTTCTAATAACTATTAGTCTGTGTCTGAAAAAAGGCGAAATCAAAAGTTAAAATTGAGTGAATGTGAAGGAAAGATTATTTTCGATTACGGCCATCCAAACGTGACGAAATGGAAAAAAATATTTTGATTTTTTTCACATGATAACTTGCAATATTCGCAAGTGATAACAGCAAATACGTCAATATCGGGTACTTAAGTAATAGAAATGACACAAACTTTGTATTAGCAAAATAAAAACAAAGTTTTCTAAATGATTTCTTGAAATATGCAAAAATGCAGACTTTTATGATTTTTGGCAAATTTTGCATTTTCTTTTTTGGTCCCTTGAATTTAGGATTTACGGGGTTCCACATAATTCAAAATGTTTTTTTGGGTCCCCTGAATTTCAAATTAACGAGGTTAAATTCATTGGTTTCAAAATATTATCAAATAAAATTGAAGTTGTTATGTATGTATATGTTTTTATTATAAATAGGTAGGATAATAACGTCCCCCCTGCGTATATGGGACGGAATATATTTTATCAGCAACAAATGTATATACATATACATATAAATGTATAACTATAACTTATCACATAATATAATAAGAGAACTAATTCTAGTAATATAATAGTAAAACGACATTCATTCGATATGTAGGCATATTAAATAATGTACAGTCGAACTCGGTTATAACGACCGCTACGGGACCAACTAAATTTGCTCCTTATAGCCGGGACTCCTTATATCCGGGATTCACTTTTTTCACAATTTTTTTTGATTGTGTGACGTTATTTTCAAGAGCAGCTAAATAAACATCCTTATCTTTCCAGAGCGATGAAACTGTAGAAGACGATTGTGAAAACTTTTTGCAGACTTTTTGACGCCGATAATTTCGACTTTTTCGCGAACCTAGAAGACGCTTTCGTTTGTTAGTGAACATGTTTCCGATAGAACAATTCGCGTTTAACTGATTCGGCTTTTAAATGTTAATACAGTAAACTGCATAAAATAAACTGCCACCATAAACATTTTGGAAACCTCCAATAACCGGAGTTATATGACCAATATTCTCGACCTTCAGTAAACTATTGCTTGCCTGCACACGTGGGATTTTCGGACACAAGTTTGTGTACATCATAAAATGAACCCTAATTAAGTGCGAGCCGCAAAGCGAAAAAGTTCATTGTCATGAGTACGTATTTGTCTTTTTTTCTGTAACTCAAGCAAATATGTTTGCAGGGTTTCTAAAATTTGCTCCATATATCCGGGAATCGCGCTCCTTATAGTCGAGACCGATTGTATGGGAATATGCGCAAATCAAAATGAATTCACAGTTTTTCTCATTATAGCCGGGATCTCCTTATATCCGAGCTCGTTATAACCGAGTTCGACTGTACATAACTTAGACTATTTATGAATTTGTATTAATAACCTTTGAGTACTGTAAAAACAAATTCATGTTGGGAAATTGCTAACAACCTCTGCACCAATATAATATGCATTCAATAACTTTAATAAATTCTTTAGATAATATGATTTTAAAATAGATCATAATTAAAAAACATTAGTAATAAGCCTAAATAGTTGACAAACTCATGTTAAAAATAATGTTTATGAAAAAATATAATATGTCATTTACATGAAGGTATCACCATCCAGAGTCACATGGTATATTTATAAATATTTGTGATTAACATAAAATCACAAACGGTGGTGAGTCCGTCACTAATACCTGTAAGTCACAAATATTAACAGTGATACTGAGTACCTGAAAATCTTGTGATTTATGATTCTTGTCAGAAAATATTCTCAAAAATACATATTATCATCAAGCGAAATCTACCAAATTATTTATGTATGACTTCTGGCAAGACATTTCCATTCTTAATTTCAAAATAAAATTGACATAAAAAGCTATAAACACCAAAAATACATTTTTATTATATTTGCAGTTTGTAGTTTATTTTCACAATGGAAGCATGTCATTTGAACACTTACTAGTTGTGATATTAATGTTGAACTCTCAATTATAAATAATAAAAGTCCATAAAAAATAATTATGTTTTGTAAATAAAAAATGGTATTAAAACATCACAGTCACACATATAATCACAGTCACAATTTTCAACCACTGACATTATCCAATACCAATCACACTTACATCAGCGTATCAGGAGTTAATATATATTTTTTCCTAATAAATTATCTCAATTTATTCAAATTTAGATACTCTTAATTTATGAATCTAAGATATAGTCAGTTTCCTAAATAATCTTATAACCTTTAACTGGACTCTGGGAAAATATATTTAATATTCTCTTCTTCCTCTGGATTCTCTTCTCCCCCCACAACCCCAACCACTCCAAAAATATAAATATATGCTAAATTTAACGTCTTTCATTTCAAAATTTGCATAGTTAATCCCGGGCAAAACTTAGGTACTCTCCTCCCCTAAATACTTACTATAAATTACAACTAAACCTGAAACCCAGGCAATGTCAGATACTGGTTGCTCGGGGTACATAAAACGAAGGAAATATTAATCAACACGGATGGCTGATAATTACGGAGAAACTCCATCACAACCCTTAGTGCATTAAAACAAAATTAATAGGAGTATCGATTACCATGAAATAGTAGCGAATGAAATACTTTTCAAGCCTAAAGGAATTTAAAACAGCTCACCAATGCTTTCAATGTCGTAATATCAAAACAACCCAGAAAACGAGTTTACTTTTAATTTTTAACTTTGTACTGAAAATTTCTTTTATGTTGTTTTTTGTACTTAATTGTTTTCGTTTTTTTATGTCTTATGTTTATAAAGTGAATAATATTTTGTAATAGTGTAACTTACAATTGTAAAAATGAACCTACAGACAAACGTCTTTTTAGTCGTTTTGTGGGACTAAATATTATAAAATGTAAAGAAAATAAATAGAAAAAAAAAAAAATTACAATAAATACAAGAATGCATGCGATAATAATTTTTTTAAAATGAAATAAAAACAACTTGGAATCTTCTTTTGCACAATGTTAGATTTATATCCTTGTATCTAATTGTTTATTAATAAATTCCGGTACAGTCAGTAGAAGTTAAGTCATAAATAGCAACCGTTCGATGAAAACACGGCACAAAATCCAAAGTGTTTCAACTGTTTTAGTAGTGTACGTCAAGCGACATCTTTGTAACTAAAGTTAATTATCTATTAAATGTCAGAAGTTCGAATCATAATCTGTAATTATCTGTAGATGAGGCAGCGGAGAGTATATTGATTTGTTTTTCGGAGATGCAAAATATTTTCACGTTCCACCATATATTTATGTATATAATTAATTTTGGATTATGATGCAAGTTCGTTAAATAAAATAAAACAGTGCATATAAATGCACTGATTAAATCAAAAACTTTGTGTAAACATACTCCAAGGAAAACTAGTCAAAACATATGTACATATTTTAGTATGGTGACATCAGAAAATGTTTGAGATGGAAAAACATCATTGTAACTGCAAAAACAGGTTACATGTATGGAATATATTTAACAGCATAAAATATTGATGTAATACATAATGTATATGAGGGGTTAAAAAGCAAAGGCAACAATATCCCACTAAGGTGTTTCTGAGATAAATACAAAAAACCTGTCACTACTCAAGTAAATTTCTCTGGAATCTATGAAACCTACATATTATTGGAGATAAGTTTTTAAAAACAATTTCCACCTCAGTTTTCATTTTATATAAGTGTTTAAATATGTATTAACTTTTAAATATGGATATTGCTGTGTTTGCTACCAAATAATGTACATTGCTGATTTGATATTTATATAATTGGATATTGCTGATATCTAAAAGCGACATCAACACTCAGGGCCAAACTTGGTTCTGATAATTCTTGGAGAGTGTCACAAATCAGTACCAGATCCAACGAAAAGGCTGTAAATGTTATTTTTTTCCTTAAACCGTTGTAAGTAAACTTATCATTTTTATCTATTGTAGGATCATTCATCGCTTCTTCATAATGATGAACAGAAAATTCATAATTAATCCACACAGCCAAAACTGAAAAAACTAGATGGCACACATAGGGTACTTACATTCTTACAATTTTCAGCACCTCAATGCCTACTAACTCTGCACATAAAAACTCTTTACTATTTTTCAGCGACTCAATAGATTTAAATAATTAATTAATAAATTATTTAAATTTATTGGTCTTGAAAAACAGCATCACCTACTAATGATTCTAATCTGCGATTAGCACAATGCTAAATCAGAATAGAAGGAAATTTATTTGTAAACAATTTATTCACCCCATTTTTACATACAAACATCACAGCAGCGCCGTCGCCTTCCACAGAAACTAAATATTTTTAAAAATAATCTTGTCATCTCATAACTATCAAGACATTTGAGTGAAGAATCACATTTTCCTTCCGCCGTCATGTTTTCTAGTTCGAACAAGTCCGAAAATGAATTAAATGGTGAATTCATGCAAACACTTTAGATACAGCATTCAACACACACAATGACGGTGTTTTTTGTTGCGTATGGTGGTTGATTAATTAATTATGAATGTCACGCTGGTACCAATCCCTCAAGTTACGTAGCCATGAGATGTGGCGTGGCCATTCCCGTGAATGATGAGTTGGTTTAGACTATATTTTGGTCCTCTCATAGTATATCCGAGATACTCAAGTTTCTTATCTTGATGATTAATGATGGTAACTCTATCCACCCACAATGGCGAAAATATAATATCGAACCATTGAGGGTGTTTCTTTTTTGCACATGGTGGTTTCGCTTTCGCTACTCTGTATGCAGTTCAATATTTTTTTAATGTTACGTTGTGGCAAGATAATGATTTTTAAATTTTCAGGGTTCTTTTTTCGGATTCGGAAACAATTCTGAATGCTGCTTTGCATGCAGCAGATTCTCTGTGATCGAAATTTTGTTCGAAGTGAGCTCAATTGTATCTATCCTATTTTTCATTGTTGGCCAAGAGTTTCAACATTTTTGCAAGGCATTCAGACAAGTAAACTAAAGGATTGCGATGTTCAAAGCAAAAAATCTTCAAAAGAGGGAAATGCATGGCCATAAACAAATTGAAAATATACCAAGAAAATCACCATTAAATATTATTCAATAATACTCGCATGAAATGGCAAGACTTTTAACAAGAATTTTATAAAGAGAATTAAAAGACCCCATGGCAAGGAGTTGTTAACTAACATTCAAGTCATTTTGAGATAATTAGACATGTTTTATTGCTAATTGTTTTAATGCTAATTCAAGATTAATTTTTATTGATTTATGTCACTAAAATATCAAAAAAGTATTTACAAAGAAAAATGCATTTATGCACAAAAACATAAAAATATACTAATTTTCCCTAAAAAATGTAGTTAAAAACCATTTTTTCGCCTCTGGAACTCATTTTTAATAGAATAACACTTTTTTAAAATTGGTAAAACACAAACATCAAACAACCCTTCAAATGCTATCCGTTTTTACCATCCATTATCCAAAATTACAAAATACCTGGCATGTTAAATAATAATACAAAACATGGCATGTAATATTTAAAATTATTGAAAAATAATATATAAGTACATATTACAATAGTCTTCAAATAAAAATAAACATATGACAGTACTGTCAGAGTAAAATTTATACTAACCATAAATATTCCAATCAAATTAAAAGGCGTATTAATATTAGAATGATCGAAGCTAAATTATTGAAGATAACATGTTCTTCGCATTAGTAACTGATTTGGTTTTTATGAAAAAGTGTAGTTAACACGTTCATCTCTATGATTTGAACATGTTCTAATTATTTTTAAGTTCTGAACTTATTTATAATGGAAAGAGTGTACAATATTTAGTTTAAATGGCTTATTAACTCATTTTTGACAAAAATGTTAGTTAACAACTTCTTGCCTTGGGGTCTTCAAATACCTTACGTATATGGGCATCAGTAATTTCCTCTTCAGGTGCTTGTCTAGTTGGCGATCATTATTTTATTTGCTAATATGCAAGGGTGTATTTGAGACATTTTTTTCTATTATTGAACACAATACATACGTATACTGACTGGTACCACTGATTTTTCAATTATATTTCTACATAAATATGTATTTCCTTCATTGAATTTCACTTAAAAGTGAATATTTAAGCTTTATTTAGGAGAGCGTACAACAAAAAAATGGCAATCGTGAATACATATTAAAAGTTTATAAATCTACATGTTTTCTTGTTTGCCTCAGGAATCATAAAGGCGACACAACAACACTATTTATATATAACAATTTACATATTTGGAGAGTGTGTTGTGATATCAAATAAATAATTTCTTCTTCTGATGGCAATACGTATGATGATATGCACATTTGTTCTACTTTTCACAGAAATTTGATCATTTTATTTTGCTATTGCAAAAGTGATAATAATACACAAGGGTGTTAATTAGTGATGGTATTTAAACCGATGACACATTAACCATTATTTGAGATTTGTATCTGATTATGTTGATGATTATAATTCTACGGGCAACCATCGATACTAGACAACAATTATGTATATCTTAATTATTAGTCATCGATACAATCCGATACAAATCCCAAATAACTGTGCCGAAAATAACCGGTTAATATGACGGTTAAACCATCACTAGTGATAATCTGTATATAGACAAGGCATCTGCGTAATAGACAATTACGAGCAATTCAAATAGTAAAAATATTATAATAATTAAAACAGTCTTATCATCATTTGCACTTAGTAAGCCAAGGCCTCAGACAATCAATATTATTATTACCTTGTAAACCGTTATCACATTAAACAATGCTGAATTCAAAAGACATGCATCATCGCAACTTCATTTGCGACCCCACATATATTTTCTCCAATGGCTAGATGCAGATATCCTTCCAATCCAAACGTCTTTCCCCAAGAATTCTTGGCGATGTAGTAGGGAATCTCAGCAGTCAGATCATAGCCTATAATCTGAACTGCGTGGTTGAGGGACAAGAGGTCGCCGGGACAGTGATGCTGGATGACGCCACCGAGGTAGTTTTGCCAGGAAAGAGCGTTCACTGCTACAGCGACGGGACCATTGAGTGCCACCCATTTCAGAATATCCTTTTCCCTACCTGCAAAACTGAAAATGATTGTTAAGAATTTTGTTAAATTAAATCAATTAACAGTAGAAAACAACGAGGAATTCACTACCTGACCTACATTTCTGATATATTGTATTATCTCTTAAACTAGACCCTGTACTAGAATACTTGGTATGTTTGTAATGCAGTTTGAAAGAGAAAATTATTGTCAGAATTTTGACATATAAAGTTAATTTTGCCCAAATTATCAGATGATACCATCTTGTACCAATGTCACAAATATATAAACACTTATAAATACTCTAACTAACTTATCATCACGCCGTTTCCCCGTGGGGGTAGGCAGAGAGGATAGAGCGCCATACTCTTCTGTCCTGACATACAACTTTCGCTTCGTCTACATTCATACATCTTCGCATGTAAACTCGACGGTTGTTCAGGCTTCTAACAGGACCATCTTCCAATATCTGGTTAATCTGGTCATGCCACGTCTTCCGTGGTCGCCCTCTCTTTCTGGCGCTGTCAACACTTGCTCATATATCTTTCTTACCATTCTTTCCTCATTCATTTGCTCAACAAACCACCTGAGCGACCCTATTTTTATTCTATGTATTATGCTACGATCAGCTTTACTCCATTCCTAATATCTTCATTCTTTACTCTATCATACATGGATTTGCTACACATACATCTAAAGGACCTCATCTCCACTGCATTCAATCTACTTTCGTTCCTCTTCTGCCAGCTCCAGGCTTCACTTCCATACATTAGTGTCGGTACCAGAACTCCATTATGTACCGCTAGTTTTGCCTCGGTAGACATATTTCTATTAGAAATTATTGCATTCAAAGCACCATTCACCCTATTCCCGGCAGTCACTCTCCTCTCTATATCTTTCACAACATTCTCTCTTCTATCGAACATACTTCCCAAGTACACAAACTCATCAGCTTGTTCCAAACATTCATTGCCTACTACATACTAAGTAACACTAAACACAGTAATAACTAATAATAAAAAAATAATAAAAATTGTATTAATATATGTAAATTTTTAACCAATATGTAATAACAATATTGAAATCAATACACATAATATGAAGTGAATAACATTTTGTTAACAATAAAGGATATTTTTTCAGGGATATGTATGTGAATGTGTATGCAGTGGATTATAAAATAAAATGATGTATTTTTTAAGTCGGGAGATTTTTTAACCATTGGAGAGTACATCCCCAGACGGCGAATAGGTGAATGCTTGCCAGATATGGAGGGTAGGAGGGAAAAAAATACCTCTCATGGACTGACAGACTGGGAGGATGAGTCTCATGACCCTTGGAAGACAGGTGTCACCGAGATAGGTTACAAACTAGGAAAAGGTAACTTCAACAACAAATTTCTGGTAGTAAGACAGTAATGTTCTATTGTTAAAGTGAAATAACACCTGTAAGAATTAGAACTATGTATATAGCAATGGTGTGCAGTGCAAAAAGCTGTGCATTAACAAAGAAGAAATATTAATTAAATGATCCTTATCTTATAAAAAAAACAATTTAAAATTCTAGTTGTAATCTGTGGCTGCAGTTGGAGTTTGATGGCTTTTGTTTTTTCCAACCGCTTGTGTATATAACTTCATATCAGTGCTTCTTCTATTTTACTTTTTTACGTGCATTAAATTTGAATCTTGCATCTCTAAGAGAATCTCACTTAACTGAATATTTTCCTACTAAAGTCGTATTATTTTGGCGCTATCTTTACGTCTGCGAGTTTTATGTAGTTTTTAATGTATCTGAAATGCGAGACCAGGAAATGCGTACACATCCATTAAACTGTCAAAAATTTATTGACTTCAAATTAGGGCCTGTTGTTTGACCAGAAGTTAGAGTAAGAGTTAAGCAAAAAGCATAGATTTTTACGAAAACGGATGTTTTGATTGGTGGAGAATGCAAAAATCTATGGTTTTTTCTTAACTATTACTCTTACTTCTGATCCAACAACAGGCCCTTAGTATTTCAGTAAAATAAATAATGTATTGTCGACCATCTTGAATTGAGTACTGATCATAAAGATTCTCAATTCAAAATCTAATGAAAGATTGGTTATTGAATTGAAAATTAGAACTGTTAATTTAATTAAGATTTTAGGTGTGTATGTTATTGTTGATTTTTTGCAATAAAGACGTAATTATCAGATACATATTTGTTTTCAAAACAATAAACACAGTCATTCATTTGACATTCAATGCAGCTGTCAAAGATGTATAGTTTTGAAACTTTTGAATATGGAACTAAAAATTGATAAAATATGAAAGTGGGTAGGTACTTGGACTTTTTTTGAAAATGAATACATTTTTTGATCCGTCGCATCAAATGTCTTTGAATCGTCGAGAGACATCGATTCAAAGACATTTATCTTTTATTTTAGTTATCACAAACCAATATTTATATTTGTACCATTTCAAAAACAAATACATATTAATATTTTAACTACATTAATGTGTTATCAATTATATTTATCATCTTCCTAGACATCATATTATTGGATTAATATATGTACATTTTTAACCAACATGTAAATATCAATTATCACAATTACGCCAAAGATGTATAACTTCTACTGAGCGATATATTGTATTTATATCCGCACTTTGAGTTTGTCAAAAGTTAAAATAAAACATTTTGATATATGTGATATGTGACATATTGTTCTGTGATTGTCATATTACGATATGCATTGATTTAAAAATGAGTTTAGAATTATTAATAAGTTTCTTAAATTATTTACGGAAAATAATAATTCAACTCAAAACTTTAAATAAGTAAATATTTTGACAGAAATAGTAGTTCCGCGGGGACGCCTGGGTATTCCGCTGGCGCTCAAAATTGAATAATATATGACCATATCTTTCTATCAAAACCTTACTGTTTTAGCAATGTATACTTAATATGTAATTTTTATTTAATTTACGCTCAGATGGCATCTTGCGCACGACTTGAAAGCATGATCTATCAACGTAATTTGACAGATTCGATAGTATGTGAAACGGATGTCCAGCCTTAATGATCAGATTATAAATTTTTTAAGTTCAGTCTATAAAAGAACGAAAACAAGCAATAATAATTAGGAGATTGTTGAAACTTACAATTCGCACGTAAAGTCTTTAACTCGAACTCCTTTTGTACTTGGAGCCACGAGGTGACACGCAGCACTTCGACCAGTCACCGGATAGTTGGCTGCTAGATCTATGGTCACCCTGTACTTGGCCAGCCACACGAGGAGACTGCAGATGTCGCCGCCTTTACATCCAAAGTTACCACCCGTGGCGCAGTCAATCATTTGCTGAAAAAATTCTCAGTGTAAATGTGATGTACATACAACTTCAGAAATGTATATTTTTGAAGTTATACTTCGTTAGACACTTTTTTAGGTGAAATTTTATTATGCAATAAAATGCGCGCACATCATGCGATGATAGTTTTCACAACGTAAAGTTAGCCATCAAAGAGAGTAATTTTAATAATTTTATAATAATAAATTTATAATCCTTTAAATTATTAAATTTATCGTCGAATGTTTATGCATACTGAATGTCTCATTCAAAATCCGTGAGATATTGCAAATTTTAATATGATGTTACATAATTTTTCACAATTAAAATTAGCTTGCCATAGATGAAACTTTTCCAGGGGTAGGTTTTACTTATGGAAGAGTCTTTTCGTAATGGCATGAATCAATTATAAATCAGGTTATAGACGTACCACTATAACTTGGCGTGCGAGGGAGGGCGTCGCTGTCGCGTAACAGAAGTTGTCAGGGTGTAAATTTATTACACAATACATAATGTACAGAATGTCCGTACAGGTGACCGGTGTCGTATTAAATACAGAAATTTGGTCGGGCAGCACTAAAGAAACCATGTAGTAATGACGGCCGTTCTATCTGTCAAACTGTTAGACGGTAATATCGTTCCATTACTCGCTTTTTCAGCTTCGCAAAACTTTAATACTTCATTGGCAATTGTTCTTGCACCATCCCGGACTGTTTAGGATGTTTTGGACATAATAATTCAGTGTATATTGGTAATCAAGATGACACAGTTCGCGCTCAAAGACAAGAATGAACTGAATGACAGGGCGAGGGGTTACCGCCGGGTGTGGGCGGGGTGGGTTTTAGTTCAAAATTCGCCGCAAGCCAAGTTACGTTGGGCAAGCAATAAGGTGATGCGCATATTAATACGATCACAGTAGTTTGTTTTAAAAGATACAGTTTATTCTGCAATTGAGTTAGTGGCAACGAGTAAAAATAGGGCTAAAATTGATCATTGATTAAATCTATAAATTAGAGAGCGAGATTCACATACACAAATTCAATATATTACGTCGCTGACTTCATGAAACATTTAAATTACAATGCAAGTTTCCTTTTTCACAATGGACAGATGATGACCTCCCTGGGGCCGGTTGACCGATAGCGGCCTGAGGATGTTGCTAACTGCTGGTGTAGACTGCGGGCATGCTCGTGATATGCAGCTGGCTTACAGGGTTTCAATGGAAGGAATACCCGCGAGATTGCTTGCACGACATCCGATCTTGGTGCAGCGACAGAAACTTATATAATTTATCTCTCCATTAATCTCATAGAATGGCGCACAATTTATGATTTACGCAGACTTGCTATTATATATTACGACCAATATTTTGTTCCGTCGGGGTATTTAATTGTATTTTTACAAAGAAAACAAACTGATTTTATTCCATTTTCTAACTGTTATCAACTTAAAGACACACCTTGGGAGTGTTGGTCGGTATCACATGGCTTATTAACTGACCTTCTGTACTGGTTAATTATAATAATAAAATAATAAAGCACAATTCTAAATTCACTGTGAAAAAAATTACCAAAAAAATTAACGCTCTCAAATAATTGTCTGTTTCATAAATTAAATCATTTCTAGATCTGGACTAAAAAAAAGTGAAGAATAATTCTAACCTATTTACATTAAATTGTATATCTGTCTGTTGGTACCCTTTGACCAGTTTAAACCAAATTTTACTTAGTTATTCAGGATACTCCACTAATTATTGGCTACTCCATCGCTTTGATATAAATTTGAATCATGGAACACCAGCCATGGACCGTTAATTCATAATTATGATCTTAGAAAATAAAATACGCCTACCTGTACACTTAAAGCGGATAGATTCCCTGTCTTCTTGGCGGCCAAAGTCTCGGCCACTTGCACAGTGCTGTATGCCCAGCATGCCCCGCACAAACCCTGGTCGGGGACATCACTGATTAGACCGCGATCTCGCCTGGAGAAAAAAATTGCAAAATGTTACTCAGCTGAGGGGACTATTTGATTCATTCTTTCATGCACCTAACTATACAATGTTATCTTCTTATTTAACAATGCCAATCCATGACTTTTAAACCCTGGCACAATGCATTCACTTTATGTTTGTTCAAGTTGACAAAGGGCTTCCTGAATCTATACTAATATATAAAGAGGTAAAGTTTATATGTTTGTATGTATGAGGTAATCTCCGAAACTACTTATCTGATATCAAAAATTCATTCCCCATTATTTAGAATGGACTTTCAGGGTAGACATAAACAATATATTATCCCGTTAAAATAAAAGATCTTTTCGTAGTGACCTATTTTTAACTAAATTTGACGAAAAAATGGTTAAGCGATGCGTTTTTAGTAACGCTGCCTCAACGGTAAGAGATATTTAAATATTTTCTATAGAGAAGTTGTAGAACTCAATAAGTTCTATCAGAGTTGATTAGTTATGGTAAAATCAAAATTACTTACCAATCTACTTTTACAGGTAATCCTTCAGTGGCTATCTGCCTCCGTACTCTGTGTATTGAGTTTTCATAATTACTAGGGTCATATTGCTGTGTTATTGAGTCTGGCTTGTGATAATTTTGCAACTTTTGCCTACGCTGATGCCCTTTTGACAATCTCTTTACTCGGTCCAAGTGTAAAGACAAAAATTCATCTTCTGTCAAATCGGAGAATTTTGTCAGTCCGTACCTGGCAGTTTGGTTATCTGTTCTTGCTGAATTTAACTCATTAATCCGCTCTAGTGCATTCTGAAAATAAAGATTTGGTATAACTTCAGTATACGGCGTCATAAATCTAACCAAATCTAACTAACCTAGCACTCCAGTTAAAATGAAGCCTTGTGAAAAAATCAAGAAAGTTTCTATTTCAAAAATGTTCCTATGTGTCTCTTATTTATGATTTGCATAAAGTAATATTATCCATGGAAAGTGCGTTTTAAATGTCAAAACGTTGATAAAAATTTTAAATTTAAATAATATTTAAAATATTTGCACACAAATCAATTTGCTTTTATTTGTGCAATCAGGGCGCTCAACTATGCAAGTCGTACATAAATTAAACATCTCAAATGTCAAAATATATGAGAAAAATTTCAAACTTTAAAGTGTTACCTACCAATAAATTTGATTTCATTTTTGGCATTATACTAGAATACTTTTTAAAAAAAAAATCGGGCTGTAATGCAGAATAGGGCGCTGGGAGTTCAATGAAATATTAACAACTTTTTTCGGTATAATTGAGTATTCTGATTCTAAATCAAATCTAAGATCAAAAATCGGAGTGACGCCATATTCCTACTGAAGTTCAGACCTACTCTTACAAATTTAACCTTTGTTAAATTAAGTTTTGGATGACTAAATTGTTTATCTTTTTAAAAGAAGTTTAATTTAAATATAAAAAAGCTTACCTTGAATGTTTCAGATCTCTTAATATATTCCTCGGAATCGGGAAGATATGATTTATTGAACTGTTGAATGTAAATATCGAATTGTTTCTTTATATTTTCAGAATCCGGTCTTTTAACTCTAATTGGTATTCCCAAAAATAGCAAAGAAACTATCGCTGTCCATTTACATATAGTTTTCCAGGTGTGCATTATAAAATAGTTATATATACATAAAGAAAAACGTAAGACGCACTTTGGATTATAGAAAGTCAAACATTAGACATTAGACAACTGCCAAAGTGACATTTGATGTCAGTTGTCATTTATCTATGGTTGTCATCTTCGTGTAATCGATTGTATCTATGGTGTAATCCGGTATATACGAACTGTACTTTATTTCGAGTGTGCAAAATCGTTGTGCACTGGGTAGTTACTTTTAATGGGGGTATTGTTGAATAAATTCGAATGTCGGTATCGTTCAAACACATTGATAGAACTACGCAACTACAACATAAAACAAAAGAAAGAGGAAGGGGTCCAATGTGACCTGATACGTTGATTGATAGAAGATAAAATAATTTATTTATTTGTTTATTTACTAGCACCATTTGAAAGATTCATATCAACAGACATGAGAGTTATTGCGCAATATTTTTTCTTCTTGGTAAACATGTATCCTTGTCTTATTCACATTGATGCATCTTTTTAGGTGCTTTAATTATTGTTTATGTAAGGCTCTGTTCGGAGGCAGTCCTAAATTTGTATATATATCCTAAATATATATATATATATATATATATATTTTTAAAATTGAGATGCGAACACGGAATACGTGTCACATCAATATTCTTACTATTTTCAAACTAAGCTAAACGCTTGTGCTATGAAAATAGGATTAACTTTCTGGTCTGGAGTGAGATTCGAACCCGCGACCTTTGGATCACGAGGCGAGAGTCCTAACCACAAGACCAACAAGCTACTATATATTTAAAGTGTGAGAGAATACTTAAATCAATGACATACATTTTCAGGAGTCTTGAAAAACGACACACATTTTAGAGGAAGAAACCAAAACGCATTTCATATATGTACATACATACTAAATATGTCAGTTGTTAAGTCAGAAATGCGCATTTTTATTTTCACATGAACATAGGATCCTAAAGACAAATTTATGTCTAGCATTGAAAAAAAAAGGTTAAATATAATATGACATTTTATTGTAGTGTATTATTACAGGCTTATTATTACAGTAAGGTTTTATAACCTATTGGTATTACATAAGTGCTATTCTAATATACACACGATCATGTTAAATTCCAATTAAATAACATCACAATTTTGTTACGTGATATTATGGTTAATATAATAAATCTATATATACATCTGTAGGTATATACACTCGTAAATCAATGTCTGTTTATCTACAATCTGTCAATTCTACACCTGACTGACTGACCTTAACCAACTTGTGCATAAATAATATTTAGGACCCCGGGCAAAACAATCACTATCCCCTTCTACCACTTCACCCTCATTCTGCAATATAATTTTCACCCATTCCATAGTATATTGAATTCTGTCCATTCAAAATTTTGCACAGTTACTCTTTAGGACCATGCGCACAATACATGTAATATCCTCTCTCTTCAAGGCCACCCTACTTACTCCCCCTCCTCAAACGGTATATACTTACTTGTATATTTGTACTCTTTCAGATTGCACCAAACTTAACTTATTTTGGGCCTGCGCCAACAAAGTCACGCAGTTCTCCCCCTCCTTCTCAAACCACTTATTAAAGTTACAACTAAATTTAAGATCGCTAGTATTATAATGAAGGTCGAAGAAATAATATTTAAACTGATTTATAGAAATTTATTTATTAATATAAATTTTATAAGTCTAATTATATGAAAAAAGTGTATGACAATGTGTGGATGTTCTTATTGGTGGACGTTACATTGTGTAAAGTTATCACTTAAGCCAGCTCTTACTGGTAATAAACCCTGTACCTGTGGACAAAATCATATAATTTTGTTCTCAGAACATACATATAAAAATATCGTTAGAAGGTAATTTAAATCTATATAATCTTAATTTAAATCTAATTTAATGTATATTTAAATAACGTTGATTATTTTAAAATATGTTTTAATTTACTTCGTAATACACACACAATATGAGCTATTAAATTACAACTATAGTTTCGAGAGGAGCAGTCCCTCTCATCATCAGGTATAGATAATAACTAACTTAAATACAAAATTTATCAATCTAATTGGGTAGGTCAGGGGGGTCAGGGGGGCGCGCGGCAGGGAAGGGTATTTTTTTTTTTTTTTTCGCCGAACAGCTCTAGGAGTGGTGAACTGGACTGAAATGTGATATTATTTATTAATGTGTTTCCAGAATTTAAATTTTTTTAGGATTTCAACGGTTTCCAAACTATTCATTATCCATCGTCTATGAGGAACCGAGTGGAGTAGTTTTAATTTGTAACTATCGAAAGAATGATTGGTGTTAATTATATGATTGGCAAATTCGGAAAAATTGTTATTTTTTAAGCACGCGATGTTTCTTTTATGCGTGTATTTAAGTTTTCTAGTGGTTTTGGCTATATACTTTTTCGTCACAATCTCCGCAGTTATTTTCAAAAAATGCAGTATCCCACATTTTTTCTAACATAACCTAGTTTTGGTTGTTTGAATTTAGAAGAATTTTAAACGCAATATTATTTTTTGTGTAATAGCTGGTCTAATATGAGTAGGGAAGCAATTTGTAATTTTATTAGAGCAATCGGACCATTATAAAGAATTTTTCGCCAAAGTGTATTATCGGTGGTTTTAATATTTTTGCCTGAGTATAAATATGTTTCGATAAGTTTATTATTAATTTTTGATTTCAACATTCTATCTATTAACGCGCAATTATATCCATTGTTAATAGCAATGTGTTTAATTATATTTACTTCGTTGTCATAATCAATGGTGTTAAGGGGAATTTTAATTAATCTATTTAACATGGAATGGAAGCTGGCCATTTTATGCGCTGTCGGATGGGAAGACGATGCAGGAATAACGGTATCGGTATGTGTGGGTTTTCGGTAAATGTTAAATTGTAACTTATTATTATTAACTTTGATAGAGAGGTCCAAAAAATTTAAACTATTATCATCATTTTTTTCGAGAGTGAATTTGATATTTTTGTGTTGTACATTAAGGTAAGCGAGAAAAACTCGCTTACCTTAATGTACAACACAACAATTTTTCCGAATTTGCCAATCATATAATTAACACCAATCATTCTTTCGATAGTCACAAATTAAAATTACTCCACTCGGTTCCCCATAGACGATGGATAATGAATAGTTTGGAAACCGTTGAAATCCTAAAAAATTTAAATTCTGGAAACACATTAATAAATAATATCACATTTCAGTCCAGTTCACCACTCCTAGAGCTGTTCGGCGAAAAAAATACCCTTCCCTGCCGCGCGCCCCCCTGACCCCCCTGACCTACCCAATTAGATTGATAAATTTTGTATTTAAGTTAGTTATTATCTATACCTGATGATGAGAGGGACTGCTCCTCTCGAAACTATAGTTGTAAATTAATAACTCATATTGTGTGTGTATTACAAAGTATATTAAAACATATTTGAAAAGCAAGTTATAATTATGTTTGTACACAATAGTCATAATATGTTTATACATTCTATTTTTATGTCACACTAGGACTATCTATCAGGATCATTAATGACCTGTTAATAATCTACTAGCAGAAAAGCAATCGGCGAAGCTGCTAGGCCCTGCGGGCGGCTATTGTGGCCGCTTTGCGGCCAATGATGGCCGCTGCGCGGCCAATTGTGTTTGCTGTGCAGCAAACACAATTGTTTACCTATGCCTACGTCAGCCGCTTCGCGGCCAATTGTATCTGGCAAATTTCCATTATTGCTATTGTGGTCGCTTTGCGCCAATTGTGTTTGCTGTGCAACAAACACAATTGTTTACCTATGCCTACATCAGCCGCTTCGCGGCCAATTGTATCTAGCAAATTTTCATTTTTGCTATTGTGGCTGCTTCGCGGCCATTTGTGTTTGCTGTGCAGCAAACACAATTGATTACCTATGCCTGTCAGCCACTTCGCGGCCAATTTTTGCTATTGTGGCCGCATCGCGGCCAATGATGGCCACTGCGCGGCCAATTGTATCTAACAAATTTCCATTTTTGCTATTGTGGGCAGCAAACACAATTGTTTACCTATGCCTACGTCAGCCGCTTCGCGGCCAATTGTATCTGGCAAATTTCCACTTTTAATTACGGGTAGTTTAGATATAATTAAGACAAAGTGTTTATTCAAAATTTCTAACCGATTAATAAGTCAGAGCGGAATAAACCATAGTTCAATAGGTAGGTACCTATTCCCTTCTCTTCTCGCAGTGTTGATTACTTTTATACAACATTATAAAAAATTTATCTATGTTTAATTCGGCTTGTTACATAATAAAAAAAAATTCAACATAAAACATGAATGTTCAAAACCAAAAATGCAATTAAAATTTCAACAAACAATTCGATTCTGCCAGAATTCGAACCTGGAATCTTCTGATCCGCAGTCAGACCCGTTATCCGATGCGCCACACAACCCAATTGGCACCATGGCAAAATTATTGTATACAAATAAAAGTCATCGTACGGAGATGGAAACAAACGACATTGGTAGCGTAATTATAATATAGATATATTTAAAAAAAAGGACACTGATTAAAATTTTATACTTAGTTTTTTTTTTTTTAATTATTATTAATTATTATTTTAATTAAAATTTTATACTTAGGGCATTCCACATGTTGAACTTATATTCGTTCGCATACATCATACAAATTTTGTGATCTTTTCCAGCACTATTATCAAAATAAAGTAAACAAAAACGAAGTTTAAAAAAAAGGAATACCTAGACACAAAAAAACAGTAATGGTCATTACTTTTTATGAAATAAGGACACTGAATAAACTTGTTACAAAAAGGGGAAAAAGAGTAATCATTGCAAAAAAGACGGCACACTGACATGCCACGGTATTTTGATTCATTCATTGAAAACGTGAATGCAATTATACATCTACATTACAACTTATATAGTTCCATAAGGACTAGTAGTGGAATTAAGAATACCTCATTTGTCCTTGGCAAAATACGAAGCACCTCACCAGTCCTGGTAGAAACCACAATGTTGCTGCCCAAGCCGTCGAGGACATCGATAGAATCTGTCTTGCGAGTCTCCCACGGGCGAGCAGAGAAGCTGTATGGCTTGGACGTGAGAGCGCCAACGGGACACAGGTCAATCACATTTCCCGACAACTCTGACAGGAACATCTTCTCAACATACGTACCCACCTAAAAAATATGGTAAATGATGCATAAAAAAGTAAAAACTAGAAGAAATTATAAATAATATTGGTTTTACATTGCTTCATTATTTCATTAATTTCTTACTCTGCATAATTTGTTTTCACACAGGCGCAGGGTTGAGATGATTTAAATCGCGATTAAGATCAAATCAGCCAAAAAGTTTGACGGGACTTCCCCCGGCAAAAGATGAGCCTTTCAGTGGAGTATTAGTCGATAAACAAGTCATACAGAAAACTGCCCCTACTAACTGGTGGGTAGCAATTAGGGAATGCAATCCCGATCCCGCGAGATCGGGATCCCGTGAGATCTCGAGGCATTTTACGAGATCAATCCCGAAACGAAAAATCGGACGAGATTATCGGGATTGATCAGCATTTTTTATGTTTTGAGTGTTTAATTGTATATGTCTACAGAGCTTTTAGTAAGTACTTAAAACTTATGTTCATGTCACATTCAAAGAATGAAAATAGCTTTGAATAATATTTGCTGTATTTTATCAACCTAACATAGTAATAAAAACTACTACTAGTTAGTAGTTTTTACTCTACTACATTGACTGATTGATGCTTGGAAAAACGCCTACAAAAATTTTAATTTAATGATTAATAATGACCATTTTATTAAAATTGCTGATATAAAAATGCAAGGCATTGTCGTTAATTGCTATTCAGCTCTATAAATAAAAAAAAACACAAAAGTATTCGGGATTGGAAATTCTAATTTCGAGGGATCCCGAAAGGGCAATCCCGACTCGGGATTGCATTCACTAGTAGCAATACATAATATGAAAAAATGTATAAACAAAGAAGAATTTGATATAATCAAGAAACTGCTAATTAGTTGCTTCTTTCACTAGGGTCGAAAGAAAATTTGGTGCACAGCAAAATTTGAAATAGATTAGGCACCGAGAAGGCGGCCAAATTAGTTTTCCTTTTGAAAAAACTAAATTCAAACAAATTACAAAACCAATAAAAACATAACATCCAAGTTATATATAGATTATATATAAGTAAATATCAGTGGCGTGCAGTGGGTATAAACTTAGGTTATGCTGTGACCGACTACATACCTAGGTATATTAAAAATATATATATACGCATATATGTACCTATAAGGGTATATACATTTTTTTTTAATTTTTAACTATATATAATGAACTGTTTTGAGTAGCTTTAATCCACAAAAATAACTGCACTATAAAAGAAGTATTGTAAACAATATTTCCTAAATAAATAAATATTTTATATAGGTATAGCTAATACGGCAAAAAAATTCAATATATTTCGAAGACGATTTATATATAATTAAATCGGGAACAATACTAATTTCAGACATACGTTTCTTTTCACAAAAATAAATCAAACATTTTATGATATGACAGATGGTATTTGTATTTACATTCACCCTAGAAAGACATAGAATTTACACCAAAAGTTTTGGGTGGAATTTGTAAAAATTAACATTTCTGCAATTACGTGCGCATATTCTCACCTGGCATAGGACCTTTCGAAGAAGTACGCTAAATTTACTTGTCTATTACACAAAACTCGCAGCCTTAAAATACACTTTTTTTTCTCGACTTGACTATATCTATGGAACAAATTGGCTGGCGAAATAAATGAAGAATTGACATGAAGTTAGGCACAGAAAAGTCAGAAATAAAACTTCTAGCCTTAGGACGAATTATGGCTAGAATTTTAAATCGGAAAAAACAGATACGTCACGTTAAACGGAAACGTCAGAAATAAAATTTCTAGCTGTAGGATGAATTACGGCTAGAATTTTAAATCGGAAAAAAACAGATACGTCACGTTAAACGGAAACGTCAGAAATAAAATTTCTAGCTGTAGGATGAATTACGGCTAGAATTTTAAATCGGAAAAAAACAGATACGTCACGTTAAACGGAAACGTCAGAAATAAAATTTCTAGCTGTAGGATGAATTACGGCTAGAATTTTAAATCAACTTTTTTTAAGATAAGGATTATTTAATTAATATTTATTTCCCAGAATCTTTACTAATGCACAGCTTTTTTGCTTGTACGCGCTGCACGCCACTGGTAAATATAAGTGACTGCGACTGCGGTGAAACCCAAATGGTTTTATGTTCATTTTTATTTTTTGTTAAATATGACAAAATGCTACTGTGGATTTTAAAAAAAATTATTCACTTTTAGAAGAACTTGTTGATTTTGGTTAATTTTATAATATTTTTTGTTAAACATGGCAAAGAAATATACTGTTAATGTGTTTTTATTAAAATTACCGACTTTTTAGAAGAATAATGTTGATTTTATTAATAATTAAAATAAACTAAAATTATATTGTTTTTTCTCAACAATAACTAACTTCCAAATTTGAAAAGATCGGAATATTAAAAAAAATCAAAATGTATGATTTAAATCCGATTTAAAAAAAACAATCATGATTTTTATCAACCCTGCACAGACAGTATTTTTTATTAGTGCATATAAAAGTCTAACCTGCATGTCGGTTCCTCTACCAGTTGTTCCTAAATCATCGACTCCGGCAACTTCGGAAGCAAACCTGATGCATCGAGTGCAATGGATGCATCGGGTCATGATCGTCTTGATCAGCGGACCAACGTCTTTATCTTCTACAGCACTGGAAATATTAATATTTAATTTATATAAAGTAGAATGGAATGCACTCTGAAAAATAATTTGAGGCCTCAAATTGACCCCAATCTCTTGGTCACTAGGCCAGTGCCTTGCTCCTAGACCAAACAAGCACTTTATACTTGTTTTCAGAATGATGTGAAATAACAGTACAAAAATATTATGGAAAAATATGTCCAATTGTTAGAATTCTATAATATACAGGGTGTCTCATAGCTAGTGCAAAAATTTTGGGGGTCTTTTTCATTCAATTTTCTTTAGAAATATTCTTTCATATATTTCAATAGACATATTCTTTACACTTTGGGTGAAATGTTCGTAATTACGTAATTTTTTTTCAATATTTCTGGCTTATCTTTTGTAAAACTATCACGAAAATAATTTAATGTAAATCTATGTTGAATATTGAAAATTCATTCGCTCTGTTATAAGTTAAATAAAATTATCAAAGCCTTGTAGAAATACTTATGTTTTTATTGTGTTCTTGTATTAAAGCGAATGATATTCCATATAAGTTACTTTAGTGATATTCCAATGTTTTACAGAAAATAAGACAGAAATACTGAAAAAAATGCAAACTTTGATGTTGCTTATCTCGGTAACTATCGACATTTCACCCAAAGTTCAAAGAATATTTTCGATTCACAATTGAATGAAGAAAACTCCCCTGAAGTTTTTGCTACGAAACACCTGTATACATATACGTATATACATAACTGCATTTTTATGACAAAAATAAAGCCACCGTAAATAGAATCTAAACATTCTATTATTTAGTCAGTTTGAAATTCACAACTCATCCGCTTCAGCAAAAATTTATTTTCTTAAATCACTCTTTTATATTTAAGATACATTTATACTGCAGTTAAAGTATTTATTCCTGTATAATTAAATCCCCTAGTAAATAAAACATATTTTTTACAATGTACATTTATTTTAATTTTTAAAAATATCATTTCAAACCGAATCTCTTCCGTATAAAAATTATTTAATGTCAAATTACCGCTTTCCTGAGAAATTAATATCTGTAAAGCGGCTTTTATCCGATCCGAAAGCCATAGATTGGTCTTGGAGATCGCATTCACCTCCCTGGTCACAAATGGGACAGTCCAAAGGGTGATTCACCAGCAAGAACTCCATCACGCCCTCCCTGGCTTTGCGGGTCATGTCAGAGTTAGTTTTGATTCTCCACCCTTTCATAACGGGCATTGCGCAAGCGGCCACCGGCTTGGGTGACTTCTCAATCTCCACGAGACACATCCTGCAGTTACCAGCTACGGCGAGACGTTCATGATAGCAGAAGCGAGGAATCTCTACCCCCACTTGTGCCGCTGCCTAAAAATGATAAAATAATAATTACTATTATAAGCAGGGTTCGAGGATATATATCCGCGGATATATATTACGATATTTATGGCTCGATTTTTATTTATGATATATATCCAAGAAAACTTTCTGCAAATATAATAGATGGCGCTAGTTGTATTTTAAAAAATGCTACAGGTTGTTTTTTAATATCTGCGGTTGTTACTAGATGGCGCTAGTTGTATTTTTAAAAATGCTACGGTTATTTTTTAGTTTCATTTGTTTCATATAATCCGTTTTTTATTTCACACAAAGAAACAAACAGCCATAATACTACATTAGAAAGAGCAACTTTTATAACTTTTTTAATTATAAAAATTGGATTTTTTCGAATCCTGATTATAAGCCAAACTGTTAAAAGACATATTACGATGGTATTAACTTAAGCCTAGCTCCAGGGCTCCAGCTCTTAATGACTATTCTGTAAGGTTAAATAAAAAATTTACTATATATTGAATCTATAGTTCTGAAAAATATAGTTTACTTAGGGCCGGTTGCATAAACATAGTTTATAGTCATATTTCAAACAACCCGTCTTCGTAAAAATCTATACTTTAAATGAAAGATTGCTATAAATCAAGTTGATGCAACCGGCTCTTAGGTTCATTAAAAAAAAAAATTATTCAACAGACTTTTCTCCAAGCAAACTGACGCATGGAATGCCTATTTATGCCACCCAAATGCATCTGATCAGTAAGAAAACATGGTACGTTTCCAAGCATTCTTCTGCATGTCTTTTGTTGGGAGAAACAACATATTTACAAGAGTATAAAAATAAGAGTTAACATTTTGTAAACACAGAATTTTAGGAAATTAAGAAAAATGTCTGTAGACACCACTGACACATTCCTTCTGGTAATAAACTCTTCAAAACATTCATATGGCAACATTGAAAGATTTAAATTTATAATATTGTGGTGTAAAAATCCTGCTTGCATTTTTGTAGCTACACCAAATTAGTACAAGTGTTATGTGTTAGCGCAGTTGATATGCAAATAATCATTCACAATAATGATCTAACAAAAACTCGGGACAGCGTATGATTACCAGATGGTTCATAGATACTACGCACCTGCAAGACAGTGGTTCCAGGTAGTACGTATACCGGTTTATCATCAATAAAAACTTCA
>JADDOH010007260.1:0-70198 GCA_016648135.1 Agrypnia vestita | reverse complement strand
ATATCGTCAGGAAACGTTACGATAGTATCATCATCATCATCATCATCATTAGCGGCGGTTCAGCTAAATGTCATCAGGTGACGTTTCGATAGTGACATCATCATCTTCATCAGTGATGGCAGGGTTCCAGTTACACATCAGTCGGAGATAATTAGGCAGATCCCATCATCATCGATGGCAGGATTCTAGCTGTACACCATTTGGAGAAAAATACACCGACATCCCTGGCCAGGGGCTAGGCATATCCCTACTGTCCAGATCCACCTTTCCATCTACTAATACGAGGGGTCATGGCCTCGTGAAACCACATGGCAACCAACCATTACAAGTATTTATTTATGTATTGTATAGGTAAGTATATGTATGTATATTATATTTTATTAGTATGTATCTATTCGTACGTAGTGTATGAGGGGGCTCTTCACGGGTGGCACAACACCCGTGCGGATGTCTTCCCTCGTCTGGAATGGATTGAACGTATTGATGCATACCAGATTAAAATAAGTACTACCTGGGAGGGTGATTGCAGTCACTGTAGTGTCGCGAATGGCCAATGGGCTGTAGTTGCTCACAGGCGAGGGTTGGGGAGCCTAGGAAACTCCCCCTCCCCACTCGCATATTTTTGACTTGACAGGTGGCCCGGGACCATCTTTACAATAGCTTCAGTATATATACCGTAGTCTAACTTAGTTTAACCTGGAGGAGTTGGAATTCGGGGGGCAAACTGGCTCTGAGCCCGGACGCCAGACACTGACGCGAGGGATGGTGCGGTACTTTGCACAGAAGAGGCCCAACATGAAAAGGCGCATCCAGGCTCAGGTCAACGTATCCGGAACTCGTGTCGGGAGAAGGAAGATGGGATCAGTCACCGATGAGCCTTTGGGTATGGAGGGGCCGAATTTAAAGCAACCACATTTTCCGCGTACACATACACTTACACATACCTTCTACAAACCCCTTATCCATTAGAACCCAACGTACCACTAGAATGAGACATAGGGCCAGATACAGGTGACGGAACTTAGGCCGGCTAGTAAATAAACGTAACAATGCAATTGATATAAAGATAATGCAGAGTAAATATAAAAGATCGTAGGGAATAAGCACAGTGAGATAACGGCGGAAGATAAAATTATTAATCAGCGAGGGCGTCGAAGACGGAATCATCCATAGGAGCGGCTACGAAGGACTCGAGGGCTTTCAGGGGATATATGTACTCTATATGTGCATGCGCATGTGATAACGGCACGTCACTAACCTTTCCAGTGGATGGCGGTCGATCCCATACAGGTAGGACAATGGGGGATCGAGCGGAGAGGGCGTGGGAGCAGAGGATCGCGCACTCTGGAAGCGCAGCTACACCAGATGCAGTGGTTTCAGTCCGTAGGAATGATAGGTAAATAATATAGGGCCACGGAACATAGTATGTTTAGCAATTGCACCGTAGGGCTTAATTGACGTGCTAGGTAGTTTTGTTTGCGTTTCCATGAACATTCACGAACTTCATACCCCAGTATTTAATTTAAGTAAAGCTTGCGTTAGGGTTACCACTAAACCAATTCATCCCCTATAGTTCGAAACAAAAAATTACACAACGTGAACTGGGGAGGTCTTGAATAAAGCAAGGGTGTTTGGAAATACTACGTTAAAAACCGTAGAGCCTTCATCCGACGTAGATAGATAGCTTGTTTGCCTCTAACAAGGCGTAAACTCAGTTAGGAGTAGGATCGAGCTGAAAGGCGAAGAAGAGGAGCCATCACAACCAGGATACAACGTATACTTAAGATTAAAATACACACATATTGTAACGAGATGCTAAACACTTCACATCTGTCACTTGTCACAACAATATCTACAGCCTTCGGGAGGCATCTAAAACGTTCGAGAAAAACCTATAAAACCCTTTAAGCCACGGAAACGTTCTCCAAAATACTGGAAAAGTCTAGGAGGTTCGATACCAGCATTTTAGGGTATAAATACGACCGCGCGTGGGATTTTGAGGTGAGTCGCGTTAGACAGCGAAAACAAAGTCAGCCGCAGGCCACGATGGCCGGGATGGCCATTTAAAGCGACAAATATAGAGCGAATAATCGAAGTTTAATAACTTTTTAAGGATTCTTACTAAAATAGGCAAAATTTGTAGGCGTTCATGCTTCCATTCCTTGTAATAATTATGTAAACATGTAGCATCTGACCATTCGAATTCGTAATCCAAGGTTTAAACTAGCTAAACTACGTCGGCCACATATTCAAGATGTTGTATACTATTAAATTAGGTAGATTTGATTAAAAATGATGCCCATTATAAAGTCCATCGTCAGCAACATCTGTCATGATAATAGTCCCCATAAAAGGTTCCTTAAAGATTGAAGAACACGATAGAAAAGCACAAAAACTCTTCACAGAAGATTTTAAATAGCCGGAAAAATCCGAGTGTATTTTTAATAAATATCTCTTTAAAGGCAACTGTTATAAATTCGAGTTAAATGTACAAGTGTAAAATATTTATGAAATATATTTAACACTAGCCATTCACCCGTGAAAAATTACGAAACATAATATCAAAATAGTTCGCGTCTCTGTTAAGTTCTAAATGTACTGTATTTTTGACAGTTGACAGGTTGAGCGGTAGCATCATTGTTAAGCTGCGGCCGGTTCGGGTTTGCTGGCCCGGGGTTCGAGCCCCATCTCCGGCTGTTTATTTTGCCGTGAATTCGAACAAAATTACAGACATTACACAAAGTTACGGATTGACAGACAGGCTACGAAATTATTATATTTAGATTAGAATATTATTTGTATTAAATGCCATGAAGGGACCATTGGCCCTGAAATATCTTGATATCTTCAATAAATAAGTGGTGAAAACAATGTATATTTTTACTAATTATACTTATATGTAATTAGAGTTAAACTGCCTTAAAGTAAACAAAAAGTATTCACATTTGGAACATACATGTTCTTACGATGAAATTGGTGAACATTGCATCGTTTAGTGTGAACACTTAAGCCAGCTCATACAGGTCGTAAGCCCTGGGCCATCTTGTAAAATCCATACATGTCAGACTTTTAAATTAAGATTTCTTAAACTTATTACGAATAAGACGGTATGCTATATGTGTTAAGCATGCGCCTGCATTGAAGCATGAATTTTACTTAAACATACATAATATATTGGGAAAAAATATCGAAATTAAATATTTATCTGAAAGAATATAATGAAATTTTAAAATCTGAATAATATGATTATTACGGCGATAGGAATATTGCAAAATATATCTTTTTTTTCAAAATAAATGCTTAGAAAAAGCATGTTTCAAAGTTCTCACTGCAGGCCCTGGTGTAAAGGTCCAGAATACATGATTCAATTATTTTTTTAATATCCTTCCATTAGTCTAAAAATAGATGTCAGCGTGACGCAGTTTTTAATACTTGGTCATATATTAAAAAACATAAAATTTCAATTATGAAAATTTTTATTCTCGTCTCGTTCGCCTCATTGCTTCATACTCAAAACCAGTATGCAAAGGCACGCGTTTTTGTTTACAGATGAATTGGAACTAAGCGAACGTACGTTCTCCATTTATACCATAATATGATAACATCCTAGAAAAACGTGCAGATATTTTTATCTTCTTCGACTCAAATGGTATCAAATAAAAACTACGGATTAGAAAACAACATCCTACTCCCACAAAGATTGCAGCGTAAGAGCAAAACGATCTTGTGGTGACGTTATCAATATGATTAATAAAAATATATTTCATTTTTATCACTTAATTTTATTGAAAATATCAAAGGTTTTAGGGTCAATAGTCCCATCGTCAGGATACAATATATATTAACAAATAAAAAATGGAATTACAGACCGTAAAAATATAAAACTATATATAGGAAATGAAAAAAAAAAACAAATTAAAAAGATAACTACATATTTATAACTTATAACGGACTTTTTAATTTATTTACTATTTACACTTTTTCTAATTTCCAAATTTTCTTCTTTATCAAACTGTAATTCCTTATAATATTATTTATATATAAAATTGATAAACATTCATTTATATTTAAATAATGATCCATAGCTAAACGATTCGCAAATGCGGAATAATAAGGCTACTTAAATACCTATCTTAAGTATTACTTATCTCTAACATCAAAAATTCTACACGTTTTTCCTAAATAAAAATAATTAACATCATTAGAAATCAATTTATAAACACTTCAATGCTTTTCAATATCAAATATTGGAGGGTAAACGAAAGAACTAAAAAACTTCTTCTTATTTTTTTATTTAAGATGATATCTATTAATTTTACATCAAAAAAATTATAGTCAATTCAATGGTAAAATTATCCACAGATAATTGAGCATTAATTTATGTACGTATATAAATTTAGAATTTCGATTTTAATTTGTTAGTATACATTGTACATCAAACACAGAACATATGGCAAATAAATGTTTCATCGGTTTGAGAAGACATCTCGCATCCCAAATGCTGTCAAGGAATACAAAACTTACCATCTGTAAGACAATATAATGTTATGTATTAACGTATGGCTCTGAATGCTGGGTATTGAGTAAAAAGGCTGAAATATCTCTCCTTGTGTGATGGTAAATAAGTGAGTGCTTGTATATATTAATAATAGAGCTTTTATTATAGACCATATAGGCTTATATCATAAATATATTTACTTACTTACTTACTTACCATCACGCCGTTTCCCCGTGGGGGTAGGCAGAGAGGATAGAGCACCACACTCTTCTGTCCTGACATACAACTCTCGCCTCATCCACATTCATACATCTTCGCATGCTTGCTCGCCGGCTTCTAACGAGACCAACTTCCAGTATCTGGTTAATCTCGTCATGCCACGTCTTCCGCGGTCGCCCTCTCTTTCTGGCGCCATCAACACTTGCATAATATATCTTTCTTACCATTCTTTCCTCATTCATTCGCTCAATATGCCGAAACCATCTGAGCGACCTTTTTTAAATTCTATTAATTATGCCTTATCAGCATTACATTCGATCCTAATATCTGCATTCTTTACTCTATCATAAATTGATTTGGCACACATACGTCTGAGGGATCTCATCTCCACTGCATTCAATCTACTTTCGTTCCTCTTCTGCCAGCTCCAGGCTTCGCTTCTATACGTCAGTGTTGATACCAAAATTCCATTATGTACCGCTAGTTTTGTCTCGGTAGACCTATTCCCCGCATTCACTCTCCTCTCGATATCTTTCTCAACATTCCCTCTTCTATCGAACATACTTCCCAAGTACATAAACTCATCTACCTGTTCCAAACATTCATTAGGTACCTTCTAGAATTTCACAGGTTGTCTTACTTTCCTCTTTTTCGAATACCATCACTTTTGACTTGTTAACGTTCTTAATAAGGTCACTTTCCTTACATACATCATACATCCTGCTTATTTAAATTACATTCAATTCGATTCGTTTTTAAATTGAGCTGCTGTGATATTATTTGTAATGCCATTTGAAATCGGCTTAGTTTTCATAGCGTTATTAGAACTCCCATATTCTGCTGGAAGTAATAAAATCTATTCCAGCGAGGCTTTCTTTCGTGCAGTAAAAGTAGTACTTAAGCGGTTGTAGGCTTTCTGCCGAAGGCTGTGCCTCAGGAAGGCACGCTTCAGAAACTTTTCAACCGTTGAATGGACAAATTATACAAAGTATTTCTGTCGCTACGTTTCGCGTAACGCGTTTCATGATTGGATGCCTCGGAAAATCGAGAAAAAATTAAAAAATGGTGTCAGGCACTGCAACTAATTAAACGAGACCCTATCCATTCACATCCCGAGAATTTCATTAACTTTAAACTAACTATAAATCGCACTCAATTAATTTAATTTAGAAATTAAATTATGCAGAAATTTTAAAATTATACTTCTTTAGGTGAATTGACAGTGTAATTTTAGGATGCAATCAAATGCGCGCGCGTCATGCGATGGAATATTTACACACCGTAAAGTCGTGACTCACTAATTAAAACTTAAGAGACGGACGGACAGACAACTAAATTATTATAATTGGGATTAACAATAATAAACTTTGTTTACACCATTAATTTGTCGAAAATACCAACGCGTTTTGGGGCCAATGTTCCCTTCATCAGGAAAAAACATAGACTAAAAATTAAAAATCTAAGTACCTATATCCGTTATTGTTATTATAGGCCGCTATAATGCATCGATCTCTGATAACAAAGATATATTCTATAGGAAATACGATATATTCACGGAAATGTAAGAGGCCGCAATAGCGTGCCTGAATAGACAACGTGCCTGCTCCGGATAGGAGGAGATCCGTGGTTCGAATCCCAATAGAAGCCAAATATTTTTTCGTTGATTTGATTTTTATGTATGCCTTTCTAATTGATTAATAAATTTGGTTTTATATTATATTTCACAGAACTTTGTTTGGAAAAAATTGCAACTTTAAAATAAGAATGTGTTCTTGAATAAAATATATGAGTTTCGAGGTTACCACCGGTACTTTAAAACTATTTTAACAGCCGTGACCTTAGAGTATATTTGTATATACTCTAAGGCTATAACTGTGTGTATACAAAAAACTCTTGAATGACACTGAAAAAACAAGAGCTATTTTATTTCTGCTACCACGTCAGTAAAATTCAAGAAAGAGATATTTTTTGCTCAATTCTGAGTAACTTAAAAATGAAGTAATATTGTTAATGATTCAAAGGCTACGTCTCTTACGTTAAATTGATCACGTTTAACTATGAAAATATTTGACGTAGTATATTTCCTGCTACGGTGTCAGCAAAATGCAGGAAAGGCTTTCAGCATATTTCCTGCAATGATAACATGGTAATATATTTTCTGAGAATGATATTTTCTCGGAAGTTCTTGGCAAGGGGCGCTTGCTTATGAAAGCCTACACAGTGTACAAGGGTAGGTACCTATCGAGGGTAGGTACTTGAAGAGCCTCTGATGCAATGGCGGCCGCTAAATATAGTTGGCGGGGGCGGGAGAATATTAAAGTGTCAAACCGTTCACATATCTTTGCTTTTGTGAGACCGTGAATTCAACATTCAATTTTGTTTGTGAAATATGTAGTAGATTCACAATATTTTTGAGTATCGTCACGAGGCAAATAAAAATACTATAATAATTTAAACTATTGTTTATTACGCAAAAATCACTTAAATTTATAGTAATTAAATATTTTTAGAATATTCCACACACTTATTATAATTCTTTTTAATTCGAAATATTTCACGCTGTTCTTATTGCTTCGATCGCTGTTTCGTTCAATATTCGCATGTAGAAAAACTTCTCGTCTGGGTAAGTACTTCCTATATTTACTATCGCTTGAATATGCGCGCTGGTCACACTGCGCTCGCTATGTTGCTAATATCGCATGTTGGTTAAACTTAAATCAAAGACTGATCGCGCAGCGGCCGGTCGGCCTTTTATAGAAAAACTAGCTCTAATCCGTCAAAAATGACGGAACTGTAACATGTCTGTTCCTAAGGAATAATGATGTAATTATTTTATTTAAAAAATATCGAAAAATAATTTTTAGAAAAAAAAATTACTCTAAAAAAGTTACGAAAGTTACACGAGGTTACGCTGATGGACGGACGGATGGACGAACTGATGGACGGATGGACGGACAGACATTTATAATTGAGATGTCTTTCGCGACGTTCCAAGAATTAACGATATCAGTCCAGTCGTCTCGAGATTCACGTAGAACCTACTAGTATCAATTTTTTTAGTGTAAAAGATATAAAATGACGTAAAACCATCATCAATCGTGTAATTCTTTCTTTCTATCATCTCGTTACATTTTTTCAAATTTTTCAAGAGCACAATTATCGGTATTTTGTACCCTGAGGGATTGTCATTAATCAAGATGTATTATAGATATCTCACAGAGACGAAGCTATTTGAATGGAAATCTTTGTTTTTTTTTTGTTGTAGTTTTTATTTTAGTTTAGATTTCTTTTTTCCCTTATTTTTTTATTTATTTATAGTAGTTATTTTCTTATTTCTATGATTCTTGTATTTATATTATTCTGTGTATTTATAAATTAACTTATTAATTATTGCAACGCATAAGCTTGAAATGAAAATTAATGTCTACATTGCATCAAATAACAACATTAGGTGAGTATTCAGTTTAATTTCACTCCTATTCTTTCTACTCCAATTTTCAAATTTTAAATATTCTTAAATATGTCTTAACTAAATATGATAAAATACGTTGCCTGTCCTTGCTGGAATGACAACTTTAGATAATTAGAGTGTGACACTCATTCATTGCGCGAATCATGTAGCACGGTCACGCATGGGTCGTTATTAAGTATTATTATTTCCCGTAATTTTTCACGAGTGTACGGCTAGTTGAATTAAAGTACGCTTGCTAAATAAAATGTAATTTCATTATTTTATTTTTTTATATTTATTTATTTATTGAATTGTACATAATGGTGATAATTACATATCATATATTTGAAAAACAGAATGAGAATACTAATGCTTCGACACTTTTAATTGAGAATTTTATTTTCTTGTATAAAACTGGTGGGCATTGTCATATATGTTCATATATGTATATATATATGGAAGTCCCGTTAGAAGCCTCAACAACCGGCGAGCTTGCATGCGAAGATGTATGTATGTGGATGAGGCGAGATTTGTATGTCAGGACAGAAGAACGTGGCGCTCTATCCTCTCTGCCTACCTCCCATGGGGAAACGGCGTGATGGTTGGTAAGTAAGTAAGTTAATGTAATCATTAGTAGCATTATATTCGAATAGTCAAAAAAGGATGTAATGTAAGACATTTAAAACTGATATTTGTCTGATATTTTTATTAAATTTATAACTGACTTAATTCCCCCTGATTTGAATGTCTATTATTCATGACATTACACAAAGATACTAAGCCAATACTCTACATCAGTATATATTGTATCTAGGGTGTTCGAAGGAGCGGTAGCCGATTTTAGATTACCCTTTCTCTTCTAGCGGAGCTTTATAGAAATTTATTCAGCACGAAGACTCTGTACCTTTACTGAATGATTCATGTTTTTCAACAACAATTTTTTTTAAATAGAGATACGAACACAATATATGTCGCATCAATATTCTTACTATTCAAAATAACGTAAACTTGTTAATGTCCTGAAATGGGGCTCGAACCATCAACCACCAGATAATCAGGCAAGCACCAGATAATGACCATTACACCAACAAGCTACTTATTATGAAAATACATTATGAAAAGAACGGATCAATTTATTCCGTATAATATTTGATCTCCCTAGATATTGCAGCGCTCCTGGTATGTTCACGGACGGGCGAGTCCCTAGCTTTGCAGCCCTTATAAGATTCGGGGTGGCAGGCACGAGGGAATGGATAACAGCTCCGAAATCATTCGTATCCTGGGAGCCCGCCTTACTCCAGTCTCCAGCATCGATGAATATTGGAGAAGATATCAAGGTGCCACAGCTCATAATCAAAGTGACACAGCTCGCTAAAGGCATTCTTCTGACATATTTATTAATAAAACTGTTCGAAGAATATTTTTTCTTCTGTATGAAGGCTTATACTTTGTGGTGACATTATTATTGAAATAAAAAACAAATCACTTTGCTTTCACCATTTTATTAAATTAAACAATCTACATGTTTCGAGAACAATGTTCCCTGCTTCAGGATTATTTGTGTACTAAAAATTTAAAAAGTTAAACCAAGCAAATGTGTTACGGTGAAGGGGTTGAGTGAGGGAATAGGCGAGGGGTGGGGGGGTTCGAGGTTTTAATTATTATGTGTCATCTGGAGAGAATGTAATGTTAAGTGGAAAAATATTCAAAATAGGATTAGGCAAAAATTTTGTCTGTGTATTTATTATATTAGAGTTAATATTAACGTTATTCCTAATTTCAAGTATTTCTAAATTATTTATTTGTGGGATCTTATAGCTGAAATGTAAAAATTTTAAACCTGTGTTAATATTAAATGTATTTTAATTTATCTTATTGCTTCGCACTTTATCTTTCTTTTTTATATATCCTTTATTTTCTTTAGTATTTTTTATCTATATACCTTATATACTATACATTTTATATTTTCTTTGTATGTGTATCTATATGGAACTATACTTATGTCTCCATACACTGGAATAATAACACAGAAATAAATATATAAATTCAAACTTACGTACTTTAAAAATGCGAAATATTTTCAACGCTGGACCATCCAGCATGGCAAAATTAAAAGAAATAGACTTTTTGTTTAATACATAAACACCGATATCTAGAAAAAAACACAGATGCGCCCAGTCATAGATTTTCAGCGATTGCTTTCGCACGTAAATGATAGAGTAAAGAATGAAGATATTAGGAATTAATGTAATGCTGATCTTAGCATAATTCATAGAATTAAAACAGGGTCGCTCAAGTGGTTTGGGAATGTTGATTGAATGAATGAGGAAAGAATGGTAAGAAAGATATATAACGCAAGTGTTGACGGCGACAGAAAGAGATGGCGGCGGCGGAAAACTTGCCATGACCAGATTAACCAGATACTGGAATATGGTCCCGTTGGAAGCCTCAACAACCATCGAGCTTGCATGCGAAAACGTATGAATGTGGATGAGGCGAGAGTTGTATATCAGGACAGAATAGTATGGCGCTCTATCCTCTCAATTAGTGTATATTATAGATATCTCACAGAGACGAAACTGTATTAATTATGGGAAAGTAGGTATAGAAGTCATTTGGGTGTACACAGGACTTATGACCTGTCTTTTTATGGTTGGCTTAAGTGATCACTTTACACAATTGTAACATTCGCCATTTCCACCCATGATAGAATATACCATGCTTATTCATTTTTTGGAAGTTGTATATATGTTCAAATTGCGTGGAAAGCTTTCATATATGAGTAATAAGCGCCTTTTCCATGCGGCCTATACAAAGCCATTTTCATTCCCCTAAATCCCCACAGATGTCGCTAATGAGAAAATCTACATTGATTTTTTTACGGAATTTTGGGAGCAATATACTTTATTGTGTGTAATGAAATTCATCCGAATACTTGCATTACACTAGGATACGCCAGGAAATATTATTTCCAATTTTTGTTAAATTCCTTTTTTACCAGTATTTACAATTCAGAATATTTTGAGTTTGTTCAAATCTTTCAGAACAGTGCTGGATTTATGTCACAGAGACATTATTAATCAATTAGTGTATATTTTAGATATTATCTATAATATACACTAATTGATTAATAATGTCTCTGTGACATAAATCCAGCACTGTTCTGAAAGATTTGAACAAACTCAAAATATTCTCTATCCTCTCTGCTGATGGTAAGTAAGTGAGTGATTAAGTAAGCTTTCGCACGCTCGAGGTGCTAGAGTCGCCGCAGCTCTCCACACTCCAAAGAAATAATATAAGCTAAAATTTCCGATATTTCAAAATGTTGATCATGCTATTTCAAAAACCAATCAATAATATATATTTAGAACACCCTACATGTGCATGCGTGAGATGAAAATCAGAAGATTATTGATGAGCTCTGTTAACAAGACAATCTCGGTAATTCCGGGCTGTATCTTCATGTCGAGATGAACCTGCGTCATTTCTCTGTCTCCACCGTGGAAAAGGCAGACGTGCCCCAGCATCCGAGTACAGTAATCGACATCCCACGCTTGAGACGAAATCAATAGCAGATTTGTTATTACGCTCGGCGCTTGCTGCATGTATTATCTCGGATCTATTTAGCACAAGGGTAAATAAATTTCTCACCCTGCATTGGAAACAGCCAACCTAATAAAATTGGAAACCTTCCAACTTGATTTCTCTAACTTTATTGAAAAGCATCAAACGATTAATTCAAATTCAAAATAATTTTTTAACGTTACTATTGCGCATATTAAATTTGTCGTAATTGGGGTTGATAAGCAAAAGCAGCAATATCAAAAAAATTATAAATATCACAGTGGATAACAAATTTAAAATATACTGAATTCTAGATTTTATTATATCCTTTTCAAAATCATGTATCTTATAAATTTATAGACCATGTTTCCTATTAAATCTCGAATACATTATAAACAAATAATCTTCGATGACTGCATTAAATATTTTTTTGATATTGCTGCCTTTGCTTTAATATTCCACATATACTGGCTTTATATTTTTATTTGTTGGTATTATAATTGTTTATGGCATATATCGATTAATATTTTTCATTAAAAATTAATTTTAAATAATTCAAAATGACGGAGTTGTAAGCCGTTTAGTAAAGGTCATTCTCCGTGACGTGCCCTGCTGGTGGATACAATCATTTCTCCAGGGTTTGAGTGAAATGCAGAATTTAATTAAATTAATTCCCATGATGCAGTATATCTAAATAGATTTTTCGTGAAAATGAGATCAATTTGAAAAAATTTTTCCAATTTTTCCTAAAAAAAATCGTTATTAAGAATTCATAATAACTAAACGGTATATTTTCTAAAAAAAAAGGTGCGCTTTATCGTAGATAATACTATTAGTAATATGTGTACAAATTTTTTAACAAAAGGGTTTATTAATTTTTGGGATATCTCCACCAGTCTGAAAGAGGGGGTATTGATAAAAACCCAAAAGAAAAAATAATTTGTTTGAAAATTCACCTACCACGCCAACTTCGAATTGCTATAACTCAGCCAATTTTCAAATATTTTTTAAAAGTCATGACCCTAAATTATTTTAAAAAGTTAAAACTTTAATATATTAAAATAAAAGAACAGGTTTTGAAAATGTCAACCACTTGAATCCTTTTAAAGGAAGAGAAAATTTAATTTAATTAATATTTTTATAAACATTACCTTATTTTCGTTGCTATGCAAATCCAATTATTTTTTTCATATTCCTCTTTTGACACCTATTGTAATGGGTTCATATACTTTTAAACAATTGATAAACAAGTTTTCTGGACACAAACATTAGCCGGATCACTAGTCTGTAATTTTTCTTTATATAGGATAGAAATTTAATCCTCAATATAATAAATATAATAAATAAATATAATAAATAAAATAATAAATAAAAAAATAATATAAATTTAATTTGGTAATGATTTGCACGCTATTGTTTATGCTTCACTTAGTCATCTATCACACGGACTCACAGTTTGCTATCTTTTTTCTCAGTTCTATGACTTTTGCTAGCTGTCAAAACATGACTGATTGGTGTGCAATAACGTCGCCGTTTATACATTTTTCAGTTCGAATCTTCTCTTGTGTTCTATCGACTTCCAGACAATTTCAAAATGACTAAACTGTTCAGAAACTTTTGTGCAGTTCTTCACGATTTTATTATCTCGATTCATGATTTATAACACTGTTATATGTGTTCATTATTCGAAACACTGTTATTTAAATTCATATTAACTAATTTATAAAATTATAACATTAATAATACAATGTTTAGATGGTCATAAGGCCACAGCTATGATGGAGCCAATTTACTTTCGCTTTTAAGATTGGCGTGCCCATCAGCGCTTTTAAGCAAGTGGTTGCATTCCGTGCAACAATCATCGTTAGAACCATGTTTTATTTAATAATTTTGCATTTAAAATAACGTATTAATTAGTAACATTTCGGAATAAATCACGAATTTCAATAAGCTTAGTTTAGCGATCGTAGAAAAATATATAATTTTTTGAATAATGATAACGATGATAATATGGCAAAGGAATCTATCATATTTTTAGTGTTATAATTCCATTGATCCTACCGTTATTTTATCGATTTTTTGGATAACTTAAAATGTTAGCTTTATCGTAACAATAACAGAATACTCATTTGTCATATTATGAATAAATAATAAACCAGAACAAATAATTTTTGGATAGTTCTACCATCATTGATGATTCGGGACTACTCGTGGACTTTCAAGTGTATACAATGCAAATATTTTTCTAAGAATTAATATTCTTTTAAAAAATAATTCTTACGATTATGCCTGACGCCACTGAAAGTACGCCGTAGTTGTAACAGTACTGATTTGATTTGATCCGACAAATCTCTCAACAGGTGTTTAGCCTACCGCCAATCGATTGAAATTAAATTGTTTTCCTACGAATTTCCAAAGCAAACAGTGGTGCCAGACGATATTGATAAAGATGGGCCGATTGCTTCATGGTCAATTTGTCAACGTTTGAGCGAAAACCTGAAATGTATTGATTTACCATCCCTGGGTGCTGGTGCCCATTGGGATGGGACATTTCTCTCGAAATCAGAACACAGATTTTCGAATCACGGGAATCGAAAATGTATACAATGTTCCAAGAAGAGGTTGTCGATTTTTTAAATATAATTACATGATAGATACTTCGCCATTTTTTGACTATTTTCACCTTCTAACTATTTTTGTTATTTAAAAAATCATAACATTTAAAAAAAAATTGTATTAGGATATTTATATTCTATAATTTTTTTATAATAGTAATTATAGGTCATAATTCTGTGGGCTTAAGGAACATAGAAATGAGTAAAAAAAATGCAGATTTTTAGGGGAGTCAAAATAAAATTTGGGAATTTCGTTTATTTAGGAAATATCTCTTAAAGCCTTTATTATTTATATCTATTTCGTGCACGAGTAGTTCTGTTTTTTGCCCAATAAAGTTGAACCAGAATGACTAATGTCCGTGTTTCTTGTCAAATTTTTCAAATAATTAATCATGTCAGCAGTCTTTTTCAAATAATAATTGCATTTTATTTTATTTTCTGAATCATCTAATTTTTCCTAGTTAGGTATGTACTTATTTAAAGAGCAACTCTGCAACCTTGACTCTTAATTCAATTTTAATGACTCATTCCGTTGTTCCTTTCGCTCACAAAATTAGTTAGTATTAGGTATAAGTTCGGACCGGTTCTAGAAAACATTAGAAGACATTATAACGATGAGCTCTACACTCTGTTTAAGGAGCTAAACATCACAACATTTATAAAACTGGGAAGACATCGGTGGCTGGGTCATGTGGAGAGGATGACCAAGCATCAAGCACCAAAGTCCTGCTGAACTCAAGGCCGATAGGGCGAAGGAGCTTTGGAAGGGCAAAATTAAAATGGAGCGACAACGTCCTCAAAGACATTTCTGCCTTGGAGCTTCTGAACTGGAGAGAGCTGGCACTAAACCGAGATGAGTGGAAGAAGACTCTCGAGGCCAAGACCCACCAGGGGTTGTAGAGCCAAGAGTGATGATGATGATTTATTTTTTATTTTATTTTCCTCTATATATTAAAATCTTCTTATTCTGTTTGTATGTATATTATTTTATATAATATGTTTACATATATAGATAACCAGGTCTTCACACTCAGTCTGGTTACGCTGGAATAAAAATGATTATTATATTTTTTTTCTAACCATTATGACTGGTCTGGTAATTGTTGACCTTTTAATTAAAATTTAATGAGAAAAAAATGTAATGACTTTGACACCTCTCTACAATCAATTTTGACCAAAATGTTAGACAAAACCATATTTTTCCCAGACCACTATTTTGTCAAGTTTTTCTTATTGCAACAAAAATTAAATAGTCTGTCATATCGCATTAGAAATTGTGTAGACTATATTTAATTGATTTATTAATTATATGATGTAATATTCAAATGACCCATTGGTCTATGTTGACTTTATCAGATATTCGATAAAGTCACTTTTGATCAATAATCGACAAACTAACGACAGAAAATTACACTAAATTTTTAATCGACACGCATCTTTTTGTTTAATTATATTATTTACTAGCTGTTTGTACCCGGCGTTTCACGGGTTAAGGATTAAGTAGAAAATAAATTTGTGGGGGAAAACAAAGGTTTGATTCGAACTGTATAGATTTGCACCAAAAATATATCAGGGGAAGGAGAAAAATAAAAGCGAAGGGGGGAAATATAGCCTATGTTACCTGACGAGTCCGAAAGAATAAGTTTCGAAATTTTGAGTCCGATCGGTCGAACGGTATAGATTTGCATCGAAAATATATCAGAAGGAGGGGAAGGGGTAAAGAAGGAGAGGGGAAATGTAGCCTATGTTACCCGCCGAGTCCTAAAGAATAAGTTTCCAAATTTTGAGCCGATCGGTCAAACTGTACAGATTTGCATCGAAAATATATCAGGGGAGGGGAAGGGTTAAAAGAATAGGTGGGAAATGTCGCATATATTACCTGCCGAGTCTTTAAGAATAAGTTTCCAAATTTGGGTTTGATTTGATTAGATTGGGCAAACAGTACAGATTTGCATCGAAAATATATCAGTGGAGGAGAAGGGTTAAAATATTAGAGGGGAAATGTCGCCTATGTTACTCGCCGAGTCCTAAAGAATAAATTTCCAAATTTTGAGTCCGATCGGTCAAACGGTACAGATTTGCATCGAAAATATGTGAGGGGAGGGGAAGGGGTAAAATAATAGGGGGGGAAATATCGCCTATGTTACCTGCTGAGTCCTAAAGAATAAGTTTCCAAATTTTGAGTCCGATCGGTCTGAGGATAGGAGGAAATATTTTCTATGTTACTCGCCGGGTCCCAAAGCATAAGTTTGCAAAATTTGAATCGAATCGGACAAACGGTGTGGATTTGTATAGAGAACAGACAGACAGACATTGAGTTTTATAGGTATAGATTAATCCGTTGTTTTCTAAAACTTTCTAAAAATATCGCTAGTACAGAATTTACTGCAATTTTAAATCGAGAAGATAGAACACCCTTCATTTATTTTAAATACATACTGATTTTTGTAGGCAGGGCATAAAAACTACAGTGAATTTTTATTTTGAAAAATACAATGTATCTTACGGTAAAGGAAATTTGATCGCTTGGGTGCCTAAACAATTACCCAAGAATTTATGTCAAAGGTTCCTTCAGTGTGGCATGTGAAATGCAGCGAGATTGCAACAGAAGCGTCTCATTTCAAATACAGCCATAATTGCATGTTACGCCGGTGCACCAGGGTGAAATTACATAATGCAATATGTGGCCGGGAGCCACGATCAGGATTCCCTGGAACTCTTTCTTGGGAAGCATAAAAATGTACGTAATCATATAAGGTATATGACACTGTGCATAAATGAATTTATACGACTTCTCTCATCTGAGATTACTTACGGCACAATATCCCCCTATTATTTTTTCTGTATTATTGAGGGTATAAAGGGATGACACCACCTAAAGGCATCAAAAAATATATTCTAATAAAAAGGACGTAATTTTTGCACGTATTAAATTTGTTTTAGTAGTATCTGGTGAGACAAGCATCACCAGGTTTGAGTAAAAAGACAATTTTTTAACTTTCTTGTAAAATGGTGTGTTATTTATGTATTCTCTGGTAAAATTATGTAATGTCTATGTATTGAATATAATTTTTTTTTTTTTATAAAACATCGGAGTTAAAATGGTGTATTATTTATGTATTTTCTAGTAAAATTATGTAATGTCTATGTACTGAATATAATTTTAATTTTTTTCTATTAAACATCGGAGTTAAAAATTCAAATTAACCAAAGACAAATTTAATCAAATCATGAGAAAGATGTGTGCAAAATTTGAGAAAAATGGTCTAATTGTTTTTTAAGTCATCTCCAAAAGTGTGAAAAAGAAAGTTTCGATAAACTTGCAAAAACATAATGTAATTTGTTTAAGAATTCACATATTACGCAATCTAATAAAATATGATAAACCTGATAAAACATTGCTATAATTCTAATAACTGCTATAAATAACAAGTAAAAAATATTTTTTTTCTAGACGTCAAGATAAAACCCCTCAACATATTCTGTCTGTACTATTATCAAGTTATCTCAAAGCGATCTTAGTCATCATCATCATCATCAGTATCAGCTTTATTTCTATCCGCTGCTGAATGATGGATTCTAGTTTTTTGTTATTTTTTATGATTTTTATGACTCTCGATACCCTTTGGTATTTTAAAATATTTTAACTTCATATTCAAGTATTTTCTACATCTATACTAATATATTATGACGAGAAGTTTTTTACCCGCACCGTTATTGAATAATAATTAATAGTGATATATTGTGAGACAATGTACCCCGATCTTTCAATATATAAGCAGTTTTATTTTTGGGATGGTATTACCGCACCTAGCGGTACGAAACGCCCGCATTCCCAATACTACAAGCGTGGAGCGAGCACACGCGTGAGGGCTCCATCTTGGGAGCCCTCACGCGTTTACATGGAAGCGAGTTGAACTCCATGTAGAAAAGACCAGCTACATGGAATCCAGCAAGCGGACAGAAGTCCGGAATCGCAGCTCTTGGAGCAGTTGCATCGGGCCACAGAGGTGCAGCTGGTCCAATAAGCAGAGATGGATGCTGCGCTTAGATCCCGAGAGATGTGAACAGCTTCGAGATGTCAGCGCGGCGTAGAAGCTTCGCATTTGTAATCCTTCGTATTGGTATACCAGTTACATTATTACGCAGTAATGCCGTCCTGGCAGTACCTATTCTAAAGAGGTATCGATTCATTTAAAAAGTGCACCAAACAAAGATTGGAAAACATTTGTGACGATAATTGAATAATTACGTGCCGGCATTGCCGTATTTTAAGAAATATTAATCTGAACATTGCCCACCGGATGTTACATAATGCTGTAGCGCCTTTCCATTTCCGAATGTGATATTTAGGTTAAGTCGTAATTTAATTACCAAACTTGTCAAATTGTATATTTTATAGAGGCCGCGCATGCTAAATTCATTTCAGGGACGGTCAGTAGGTAATGTAAAAATAAACTCTTGAAGGTAGACGTCGAGAAAGTTACAACGTGGATGTAGGTACCGTCTCGGGATAAATTTTGTATGCGTGCTCCTAAAATAGATTTTATAAGTAAATTGAATCATTTAAACTCTTTTATCAAAATTGTTATTTAATGAATAAATGGAATGGTGTTACTCGAGCTGAGATTGAGTTTCTATTTACTTTCTTATCGACGACGACGACGACGAACTTAAAATCCATATAGTAATTACAGAAATATTTTGTATGTATACTGAAGGTCCAGGCCCACGACCCAAAAGAGACCTTGTATAACCACTGAGCAGCCGGTGGTAACGAAAATATCTCGTTATAATATATAAAGAGGTAAAGTTTATAAGTTTGTAAGTAGGAGGTAATCTCCAAAACCTCTCATCCGATTTCAAAAATTCTTTCACCAATATTTTGAATGGACATTCAGAATGACATATGTTATATATAAAGTTATATATTAAAATAAAAGGACTTTTCGTGGTGACCTATTTTACAACTAAAGTCGACGAAAAAATGGCCGAGCGATGCGTTTTTATGAACGCTACCTTAACGGTAAGAGATATTTAAATATTTTCTAAAAAATACTTGTAGAACTGAAAAAGTTTTTTAAAACAATCCGCACAGACATATATCTATATGTTAAGGTTAATACACAACTTGATAAAATACGACTAAAAGTTACTAAAAATCTGTGTTAATTATTTCAGAACATTAATTCTCTTCGAATATATGAGTACTAAAAAAAATAGGTTAAATTAGGTTGTAAAATTTGCTTTTACACCATATTATATGGAGGATAGAAAGCCAAAACGGCGTTATTAATTATTTCTAACTTTACAAGAGAGCAAAATAATGTTCTATCAATCCGATTTTGTCAATGTGTCTTTTATTATTAAACAATTTTCATATTTTTTGATCTATATGGAAATCGTTTAATAATAAAAGGAATATTAACAATAAAAACATTATTTTGCTCTCCTGTAAAATTCAAAATAATCGCTACCGCATTTTTGGCTTCCTATATTTTTAAAGCAACACAAAACAATTTAATATTGAGAGATCCATGTTCATCACAAGATATTTGTTTTTAATTTGAGCACGTAAATAAAATTATGATGAAATTACAAAAATATTGGAGCTGAAAGATTGACAATGACTGATGTAAACAATTTAATTTTTATTAATATGTAGAAAATCTGAAAAAAATATAAATTTAATATTAAGTGCATTAAAACGTTTTTAAATTAAATATTTTTTGGTAAGTAATTTAAAAATTATTTATTTCATAAAGTTTATCAACCGTAACAAGACCCTCAAGTCCGGATCCTCTGGCAGTTACCAAGCTGCTGATTGCATCATCTTTCCTTGTCGGCTAACAATTATCTTATAGCACCTTCATAACTCGAATTAAACAGCCTTCCTTCTGTTTTCAAGCCTCGCTGCAATATAAATATAATGCTAAGGGCGTCAAAACATGACACGAGCCGAGTTTTGTAATATTTTAATACACCACATATTTTGGTGTTTACATATGTGTGACCGTTTTTTTTATAATTAAAAATGCACGCCAAAAGTTTAATAACTTGGTAAAGGTTCGGTCCTTGCCTACGATATTGCCATTTTATACAGAAAAGTTCAGACAGTTTTTTTTTACGAAAATTATACAAATATTTATGAATCTAAGTACCTATTGGGCATTGTTTTTGATGCACTTATGCATTTTTAAAGGAAGCTCATTACGCCTTTGCATTAGAAATTCTAGGAACGGGAATCGATGAATTCTTTAAAAGCTTTTTTCATCGCTTTAACTGTGTTTCCCATGATTTTTCATGGGTGTACGGCTACTATTTACTATTTTTAAATAAAACCTAACGCCTGTGCTATGAAAGTAGGATCGACTTGCTAGTCTCCTGGATTTAGACTCGAACCAGCGACCACTGAACCACTAGTCAAGTGTCTTAACCCCTTGACTAATAAGCTAGTCAAATTGCAAGCCGGGACAACATCCACAATCATAATAATAGCTCTGATAGTGGACCCCGCAATGGGAAACGAAACGTTGGCCATAATGGTAGAAAAGCTGTGAAAACCTGAGAATATTTCCAACTTACTTTCATAATTCTTGAGTTTATATTAAATTTATGCAATTATTTTCGATAACTATTATCATTTCCTTCATCAGAAGGATACATATATATAACTTATCATAAATATAAATATATCACAATCGAAAAAATCTAGTTCCTGACTGCAAGAATATGATATCATAATATTATGAAAAATAATGGTGACATCAAATATCGAAAATTTAGAGAAATATTTTTTGTACAGGATTGGTTGTTTAATTATATTGATTTTTTATATATTTTGATAAAATATTTTGATTATTTTTACATACATACATTACTTATCCATAACTATTCAAAATATCAATATTAATATTACGACCACCATCATTCACATATAAAATCCATGCAATTAGGGGTGTACATAATGCTGTCTATAGCTTATTAGATAGAATAAATAAAGAATTGTAGATATGGTTTGGTAACGTAAAAAATATGAGCAAGATGAAGATATAAAAGAACATATATATGAGGCCAGTGTCGAAGGAAACAGGAGCAAAGGATGAGAAGCGGCCCTATTAAAAGTTTCAATAACCGAAGATCGCGCTTGAGAAGACGTATGAAAGAATATGAGAAAAGTGTGGCGTTCTATTCTCTCTGTCTGTTCATGCGGGGAAATGGAATGACGGATAGTTAGATAAGACTAAAATTATTTTTTTTGAAGTTGTATATATATTCCAAATTGAAACATACATACATTTGAAGGGACCATACCAGCGACATCTGCATTTCTTCTCATAACATAGTATAAATAAATTTTGCAGCTACACGGAGTTAAAAAATTGAAAATATTGATTTCCAGGCTGATTAAGGCGGATATTTCATACATGTTTAATAATTTGGAAGAATATCATATATACACTAAAGAGAATATCGCTTAATGTTCCACATTAAAAAATGAATTTTATTTCACAGAAAAAACTATAGTTGTCTCTGGCATCTTCCCTGGCAAGTCCCTTCAAATATATGGAAGGTTACAATTTGGAACATATATACAACTTTCAAAAAATTTTGATAATGTGTGGATCTTCTTACAATAGAAGTGGTGAACGTTACATTGTGTAGAGTAAACACTTAAGCCAGCTCATACAAGTTTTAAGCCCCGAGACATCGTAAATAAGACTTCCATACACATTTTTTATATAAATAAAAAAAAAGCTTCGTTTCTGCTATTAATTTATCTTAATTAATGAAATCGATCCCAAAGAGATAAGATCAAGCCATGTCCAATTTTATACTTGGTAAATCAGCTTTCAAAAACGAACTTTATATTTTTTGTGATATAAAGTACTGTTTAATTCCTTCAAATTGTACCTAAAGGCTTAACTTTAATTACGAATATAAATTGTTGTAATACTTTATTTTTCCAAAAATAAATTCTGGAATCAACCCTCTGCTCTGTACCGTGGGAGCCAGATAAATAACTAAATCAGATATTTTAATTAAAAGCCTAAGAATTTATTTTTAAAATACAAAGGGTACTTATTAATATCATCAGTAATTAAATAAGGTATACAGGTAAATAAAGCCTTTGATTTAAGCGCTAGAGACTAAATAAAATGAACAGTTTTTTATTTACCGACGTGTAAGATAATTTATTTTCGAAATATTAAAAGATTAATCAGTCGTGGTCCGAGATATCATCCTACAATTTTCTATTTTTCCAGGTCTTTTCTATATCCATGTAAGGCAGCATATTATAATGATTTCATTTTTATAAGATTTACCGGAACACGTGAAATTGAGTAAAGAACAGACGCCATGGTTAGTCATCGTATGAGACTAAGCGTGGTTAAACAGTACAATATATATAATAAGAAATAACATAAGAATTAACGGTATGCAAGAAGGAAAATAAAAAAGAATGTTAGGTACTTTGCTGTAATTTCTGTTGTCAAAGAATTTGATAATCAAACAACATACAACATATTATATTCTATACGCGTGAAGTTTGGTCTCTCAATTTATCGCATAAAAACACGTTGCAGGTTTTAACCGGAGAATGGAGAATCCTGGAAGTTTGGAAACGGTATACTGTCCCGAATATTCCGAGTAAAGGGAATACAAGGAAGCTACAGTGCAAGATTCCCAAAACACTCTTTCAAGCCCTCATATAACAACAACCAATACATATAAAAGGTCGGATAATATTATTAAGACACAAAAGCAATATGAAGTGATGAGTGGCGTTCTAGTGTTAACCTGATCATGGACTTCCGAATCCCACGAGGAAGTTAAAGATGTTCATTGTCGCCAAGCATCATCAGCTTTTCAAAACTAATGCATGACTGAAGACTTTTCTTGAGAAGATCTTGAGCATGTGGGGAATGGATAGTGAAATACGCACCACACAGTACTTGATTTATAGTACAAAATAAACATTAAAACCTTCTAAAATTAATGACTCTTGGAGCGATTTAGCTGATGGCGTAGAAGAGAGAAACTATTGAATTTATAATATTTCCAAATACCTCTCCCATTACCTCTTTTATCTTTAATTTCATCAGATAAATTGCTCCAAGATGAAACACTTATATATACGACTTTAAATATTTATCTTTTTTGTATATGTAATATCCGTTAAAATGGTGGATAGTGTATTCCAAAGAACAGAGGATAATTCATATTATTGTTACATTGATACATTTTTTTAAATAGAGATGCAAATACGGAATACATATCACTTCAATATTCTTACTATTTTAAAAATAAACTAAACGCTTGTGATATAAAAATAGGCCAACTTGCTGGTCTGGAGTGAGATTCGAACCTGCGATCTTTAGATCACGAGGCGAGAGTCCTAACCATTTATTGATTACGTTTTAATAACTGATAATATCTCTCTAATTAAATTATAAAATTATTTTATTCCTAATATATACATAAATAAAGTTATAATGAGAAAACGAAATTATTTATCGCATTATTATTTATGAAAATATAATTAAAAATATACATATGAATGCCTACCATTATGCAGGTACGCTAATAGAAGGCTTTGCAAAAATGACAGAAAAAAATGTATTAAAATATTATGTACATATTTTATTTATGCCTGTTAAGTCAGCAGACACGAGTAGTTCACGTAATTTTCATTTCGTATCTAACATATGAAATTGCCATACGTAGACAATATTTGAACGAATACAGTCATCTGAGCGAATAAAGAGGCTGACAGATTGCCCTGTAAGACCCGCTGGTCTAATAAATTAATCAAATTTGTGGCAGCATATGAGACAATTAGGTACGTTTGATAATATTTATATTTTATTTAGAATGGACAGAAGCAGACTGCCTCAAATCGCATTACATTATCAGATAATCAGCCTCATGGAACGTGGAAGACCTCCCAAAAGATTGAAAGATAGAACTTCTTCCTCTTAACAGACACACAGGTCTATTAAGAGGAATAAGGTATATTAAAAAGAAGAAGAATTTACTTTAGTTTGCAATTAAATACCGTACTTCATAACAAATGAGGGATTAAGAATGAATAAAATGATAAGGTGATGTATTTGAAAAATGATTATTTTTGAAAGTACGCTTGTAGGTACATTCGTCAATTTTGTATATTGTTTAATGGCGGTTTATTTCCTGTGTCCCTCAAAATCTTAAAATTATAATTAATTACTGCTAGAACAAAGTAAATTATTCTCGAAACATGGACGCAATTTTATAAAATTAATATTTTCGTTAAATATTTGACGCCTAGCCAATTTTCTATTTCACAAGACAGAATATCCAGTCTCTCCCGTAGTTTCTAGATGACTGCATGCTTTATTAATATTAATAAGATTTACCGAAATATTCTTTGATGAGTTAATTAAGCAGAAAAGTACAGATTTTATGAGATAGATAAAATATATATCGTTGAATTTGCTTTAGTTTTTATGAAATAGACAAATTATAAATATTTATTTGAATACCGTAAAAATACAAAACTAATTTTATACTGTTAAAAATATCTGATATAAAAGATAATTTTTTTTAAAGAGTTGTTAAGATTTAATTGAATGAAATTGAATAAACATAAATACATTTCAAAACATTTTGAATATTATGTATTACATGCAGTTAAAAAAACATTTTCATGTATTTTAAGATAAATATTACCTCACTCAAAGATTTTTAAAATATCACTGTTAACAATGGATTGCATAATGCGATTCGTTTTATTTTTATGTTATTTCTCCCTCTTGGAATCATCAAAATTCTACAATATAAAAAAATGCTTGTTAGTTAATTGTTACTAGTGGTTAAGATATTTGCCTAGTGATATAGTAGTCAACGAGGGGTTGTTTAAGAATAATTTACTTCATTTAAAATATTGAAATGAAAGGTACTCAGTATATTTATTTCTATTACAAAAGTTAACTTATTTACTAACTATTGTATTTTTACAGATATTTAATTTTATTTAAGGTTAAATAATCATAACTTTTAATATTTTGCGTCTACGCATCTCTGTTTAAATATTTTAAAACTAAATAAATAAGGTTTATTTATAATTAATTAAAAAATCGATACTTTACGAACTAATAAAAAATAATTATAACGATTAGGTAGGCAGTTATTTGTTTGTGATTTTTATTTAAAAAATGATGGGTCTGATTAGGTAAACACAATATTTTTCAAAAAAATTCAATTTATAAAAATGGCGAAATAACATATAATTTATTTATCAAAATCAAAAACAATGTTAAAAATAAGGCAAAGGAAAACTTACATATCAATCTTGCGCGTCTCAAACCGCAGCGAATGTTCTCCATCCATAAAACTAAACTCCGATTTAGATGGTCATTACCGATACGTCAAACCAAACCGGGAAAGTTTCATCACATGGCCCGTTTCACTTGCTACAAAGTTACGCCCGCAAGAGCGTGTGAGCTCGTTAGCGAGATACGCGATCGTAGCAGCCGTAGCTGTCGCGGCGTAGCTCCGCACTGCAGCGGACGCGCGGAGCGACTGAAGAATGCCGTAGAAGCTCCGGCTATATATTTTACTTCGCTGGTGTGTCAGTATCTACACTCGTGTCTCTTTATAGGGTGTGTGCAAATAATTGTCACCTTTTTGGAAAATGAAATAAATATTTTTTATTTCAAGTTCATATTCATATAAATATTTTTATTTCAAGTTCATATTCATATAAATATTCATTCAAAGTTTTGGTACAGCGTAATTGTCGAGTATACGGTGTTTACTGTATATTTTAAATAATATGTTTTCAAAGTTTAAATTTATAAGTTGTATATATTACCTACTTATAATTTAATAATATTATAATGTTGACAAATAATTGAGGTAGGTACTGTTGTAGATAACCTAGCATTTGTATATTAATATTTAAGGTATATATGATAATACCTCTTGTCCTATTAAATCGGGGTCTCTTCATCACATAGAACGTTCTAAATTTTCCTATCTTGGGCTTCGCTCTCCATATCAACCCAAGTTAGTTGCAACCTCGCTTCGCAACAGTCCTTCAACTGTTTCCGCCAGCTCCTCATAGGACGGCCCCTTGATCTTCTACCTTTTGGCCTTTGGTGGTCTGGTCAGGCCTGGAATATCCGCTTTGGCAGTCCATCTGCCGGTATACGCATGATATGTCTAAGCCATCGTAACTATGATTTCCTGATAAACTTTAATGCGAGTTCAACTTCGAGACATTATCTTATTTGAGTATTTCTGTTTCTGTCCCTTCTGGTAACTCCTTCTAGAGATCTCATTTCGGCATCCTATAGCCTTGAGTGGGTACTTTCAGTCAAGGTACAGTGCTCGTGGCCTGTTCTGTCACAATTTATTTAATTCATGATATAAGTTGGATAGGTTATCGAAAAACTATTCATTAATTTGTATGTTTAACCATAGCGTTGTTATGTAGAATTCTTTTTAAATACTTTAGAAAATAATCTGGGAATATCTTTACTTTAACAACTAGCTACTTACACAGCTAAAATTGTACATACGGAGTCAGTCAAGATTCTAACCTGAAAACCATGAAGGCCGTGAAAACCTGAGAATACTGTTGTTTTACAAAATCACAAGTGATGATTATACCCCTATTTATTATGACATTTATCTTTTTAAAATTTTATTAATGGCTTAATAGATTTTCTTATAGCAAATTCCTTAATAATGAATAACTTTCCTGCTAGGTCTACCATAGGGGTACATCCCTGTTTCTTGCTATCACTGCACGCCCTTGGTTTACCAAGCAAAACATAACCTTTCATTGTGAGCCTGGAAACACAAATGGTATATTAAATTCACCGATGAAGAGATGTGATGAGTATGCTTATCTGTCAGATATTTATTTAAGTGATACTTCTTCTTCTTTTTTACGATCAACGGACGTTGGCTATCATGTCGACTATGAAAACTTTGTTTAGACTGGCCAAACCACTGATTCAGGTTTTTCAGTAATGATGTTCTCATTCTTCCAGGGCCTCGACTTCTTTCTTCTTCTTTCCGACAATCTTTCCCTGCATTATGAGATGCAAGATCTCATACTTTTCCAGATGTCTCATCACATGTCCGAGATATTGAAGTTTTCGGATTTTCATTGTTTTAATAACTTATTTTCTTTATTCGTCCGAGCCATAACATTTTCATTCGTATCTCTGTCCATCCAACTTATTTGGAGTATTCTTCTGTAGATCCACATCTCGAATACCTCAAGTCACCTTATCAATTCTTCGGTAAGCGTCAATGCTTCCATTCCATAAAATAATTCCGAAAACACGTAATATCTGACCGTTCGCTTTCGTAATCCAAGGTTGAGATCATGACTGCAGAACACCATTTTCATGCGGATAAAGGTTGCACGAGCTTGCTCAAAGCGGCATTTTATTTCAACTGAATGATCCCATCTTTCATTTAAATTGCAGCCCAAGTATACAAGACTTTGTAACATCTCTAGTTTCGTTTCAGCGATATAAAGATTTTTATTGTCAACTGCGTTATTTTTGCTTATGAGCATGTACTTTGTTTTAGTTGTATTAAGTTCTTACCTAAAATTCTCACGTATCTTCACTATTTGATTCAGCAGAAGTTTTAATTAAATCCTCAATGTTAGGTAGGTACCGGTTAGAAGTACCCTTCTTGTTTTTTATCAAATGATACGCATCGTTACAAATTAATATTCATCAATAAATAATTTATTCTTAAAATTTAATTTGGTTTACTTTTAATATTATAATAATGATGTCTGAACTACGAGTATTGTTACCATGATTGTTGGGACGTAGAAACAAACGGATACCTCGTAACTTTGAACTTAATTTATAATGTTTCTAAGAACTATTTTTTGTGATAAAATTTTTCTTTTTCGTTAATTTAATTTCCCAATCCAAAATATACTATTATTAATAAGAATATACTTGTTAACAAGAATCGAACTACAAATTTCTTGAAATATCAACATATTTCTGGGCCAATGATTCCTTTATTAGGATACAACGTATACTTAAAAACCGAATTATTGATTATTGACATGAACAAAATAATCTATAATTCGGTTTTTAAGTATACGTTGTATCCTAATAAAGGAATCATTGGCCCAGAAATATGTTGATATTTCAACTAATTATGTAATAATGTGAAAACAAAATTAAATAGAAGATAATTTTTAATCTAACAGATTATCTATTATCTAACATATCTAACAGAGGAAAATATATTTGTGTGAAAGTGTGTATGGAAGACTTTTTGGGCATCTTTATGGCTTACGACCTATTGTAGGTTGACTAAAGTGAACGTTACATTGTATAAAGTGATCACTTAAGCCAGCCTATGATAGGTTGTATGCCCTATACACGCCCAAAAAATACTATAATACACACTTTTCCATATAAAAAGATTCTTGTGAGACATATATAAGTTATCTAAATTAATGATGTGCCCTTTAGGAACAAAATCCATTATTTGTGTTCTTTAAAATTTTAACTCACGTAAAACAAATCATGTATGCATTTTTTCAATTCCCATCAAAACACATAATTTGCAGATAAGATTTCTTAATTTTAACAATTTTGCTTTACCGCAATCTTATTTTATTTTCTGCTGTCGAATATTATTAGACTGCGGATCCGAAACACAGCGATAAATTTTCCAGCTAAGATGTTCTTCTGTCTTTTAAGGCCTTTGCGCTAGCAATTTTGCCTTGAATGTTACGATTCAGCACGTGATATTTTACTGTGACTCATGAGACGGGCGTAATATTGTAATTTTTAAGGCTTTATTGTTTTAAGAATTTATTTTTACTTCTATCCGAATAAACACTTAGTCGGTAGTGACCCCATAAATCCAATTTATAGTTAGTAGTTATCGTACACGTCCATATCTAAAAGGCTTCGTCTCTATAGAATCGCTTCAGTGAGAGTCAACAATTTCATTTTATACTATTTGTAACCCGTTAAGAAAGATGTTCGAAAAATTACGTGTATCGGTTCCTAAAGAATAAGTATTTATTTGTTTTAGTTAAACAACTTTTTATTAACCACTTAACTAGTAACAATAACTGATATGAAATACCTTTATAAAATACTTAATAATAGCATAGATTCGCCTGAAATTTTAAATTCGATACACTTTAATGTCCCGCAGAGACGAACGAGAGCACCACGCCTTTTCCATTTAAATCATTGGAGAAAAAACTACGGTAAAAACTGTATTATTAACAGAGTTCTAGATACCTATATCACGGCTTTTGCAGATCTCGATATTTTATATTTAATTTTTGAGCAGTTTATGAGGAAAGAATGGTAAGAAAGATATATAATGCAAGTGTTGACTGCGCAAGAAAGAGAGGGCGACCACGGAAAACGTGGCATGACCAGATTAACCAGATACTGGAAGTCGGTCCTGTTAGAAACCTGAACAACCATCGAGCTTGCATGCGTAGATGTATGAATGTAGACGAAGCGAAAGTTGTATGTCAGGACATAAGAGTATAGCGCTTTATCCTCTCTGCCTACCCCCACGGGGAAACGGCGTGATGGTAAGTTAGTTAGTTGGTTACAAAATCCATTACGTATAAACTCGCACGATGACATTTTTCTTCCCACACATGTGAACACACACACGAACACATAAAAACGCATACACACATAGGCACATAAAAACACACAAATACACACACACAAACTCCTATTTGACATATTGTTTTTTCTTTTTTTTTATCGATCCTGATATAATATTCATGTATATATATGTTTTCTTGTAATTGGCCCAAGGCTCTGTACATCAATAATTGTTTTTGTTCAATTTTTTTTAATTAAATGGCTTTAAGAAAACCAATAAATGTAGTATAAAATAAAATAAAAATAAAATTAGTTATATTAAAAATTAGTTACATCACAAAAACATGTTACTCTTTTTGAAGAAGAAAACACTTTTAAAACCAATCCTTATTCATTAACCAACTTGTTTCAGGGCCAATAGTTCTTTATCAACAAACAAGGTATAAAACATTAAATTGGAAGCATAGAAATTAAAAAAATATAAAAATATAAGGCAGATGAATAACAACTCTTACACTAGGTAACTCAAATCAGAGAAATGCGAATGCTTAGATGGTCGGCAGGAGTAACACTGTGGAGTCAATATATGATTCGCATTCGTGGTAGCCTAGGTGTCACGAACATAAACAGTAAGCTGAAGAAACAAGGTTGAGATAGTAAGGGCACTCAAGACGGTGACCACCAGACCGCATGGTGAGGTAGGCAATGTCTATTGAGCTTCATCAACAGTCATCCAGAGGAAGACCAAAGAACTCCTGGGCGAGAAATGTCCTGGATGAAGGCAATACCCAGAACCGAAGAAGGCACAGCTTGAGAAAGAGAAGAGCCGACCCCCACCGCCTACCTAGGCAATGAGTTGGGACAATGCAATAAAGAATAAAAAGAAGGAGATGAATGACTTATGCGAAAAAGAAATATGAATATTTAAGACAGGATTAAATTTGATTAATTCAAAATTTTGGAAATAAGGAAAAGTGTTAACAGTAAATTAAATATTATAAACAACAAGGTCATTTTTGCAAATGGTTATCTTTTAAATTTGATTTCATATTAGTACTTAATTATTGATTCATATGCCTTACATTTGTTTATTTTGTAATATCAATACTACGATTTTTAATTTTTTAATTCACGTTGTATTTTAATGAAGGGACCACTGGCCGCGAAATATGTTGGTATTTTTTTTATTCTGGTTTGTGTCTTCTGGGGTATTATGCCGTGTTTTACGATCTTTCTGGCTGACGTTTCGGATACCATTGCAGGTCCATCATCAGGAGTGACGTGTTGTTGTGAGTGTTAGTGTGTGGTTAAGTATTGGCTTGAAGTATCGTTTTGAAAGCAGGGTAAAAACGTTGTCAGTGTTGTGTTAAGTGTTGGCTAGCTATACCGTCTCAAAAGCTTGGTGTATCCGTGTTTATGTGTTACGTGGCAATACCGTGTCGGACGCATGTATTCACTTGTGTTGTGTGTATGTTTCATATATTATGTGATCACTATCTCTGCAGAATCTACGACGAGATTGACTTTGAAACGCCGGATACCATGATGTTTTTAATTTGAGACCATAATAATCTATTAATATTTATCGGCTGCGTGCAGATTTCGAGTGATTCCTTGGCAAGATGCATATGGTGACTCTTAGGCTTATCAAGGATTTTTGGTTCGAATGCAAAATGACGGCTGGTATCCATAAAATGCTTATATTGGTATTTTTTTTAAATAAGTGATGTAAGCAAAGTATGTTCTTGTTATTAAAAGTATATTAAATAAAAATAAAACATTATGTAGAAACTATATTTGACTCGAAGAAAATAAAATAAATGTTTGAAGAGACTAACAAAGTTTTCTGAATGCTCTTTGCCTCTTGACTTCTAACAATTGTGTACCTTTGTAGAATGTGATTACTGGACCAAGATAAATGTACCTATCGACGTTTTCAAATTGCTTTCAGACAACTTTGTTAAAGTTTTCCTTGTTTGTCATTACAACATAAAATGTTTACAGTTGTTCGTGTATAAAATACGAGTAGCTTATTGGTGTAGTGGTCATGACGCTCGTCTAGTGATCAGTGGTCGGTGGTTCGAGCCCCATTCGTGGACACCAGCAAGTTAGTCTTATTTTCATGGCACAGGCTTTTAGCTTAGTTTGAGAATAGTAATAATATTGATGCGACACGTATTCCACGTTCGCATCTCTATTTAAAAAAATGAATTAAGGATAAGTTATAGAAGTCTCACAGATACGAAGCTATTTATATATGAGAAAAGTGGATGGAAGTCTCTTAAGGCTAACAACCTGTATGAGCTGGCTTAATAATCACTTTACACAATGCAACGTTCTCCAATTCCAACGAATCATCTCCCGCATTTTCCAGATATTGCAAGCCCCCTACCATATAATATAATTCACTGAAAAATGAAATGTAAAAGTATACTCTGTACCTACTCACGATGTTTGCTTAAATAAATAAATAAATAAATTGAATTAAATAAATTATAATTAGGGATCTTTGTAATTAGTTTAATAATTACCCATTATTTCTCGCTATTGTACAAATTATACTGCAAGCATTTCTAAAACAAAAAATAAATAGAATATTTTGAGTATGTCCAAATTTTTCAGAATATTACTGGATTTTATCACAGAGATATCATTAATCAATCAATATATATTATAGATGTCTCACAGAGACGAAACTGTATTTTTATGGAAACATCTATAATATATATTGATTCAAAAAATAAATAAATTACATCGGAACAATTCTGTTTAAGGCTAGAATTTTCGCAATCGTAGGTATATCTTGAATCTGGACCCCTTACCAATAAGGAACTCCGTTATATGTCCGTGCATCTTTCAGACTTCCAGGCAAATTGAAGAGTCCTAAAACCGCCCAGTTTGGTTATTGGAAAACTTGGTATTTGAATAGTTATGTTTAAAATCTTGTCTTTGGTGGTTATTGGAAATGTTGATATTTTGAAATAATTTGATATTTCGCTTCTTGATGTGGCTTTCTTTGTTTTATTTGTAAACTGCATTTAAGTAACGAATGGAGCTTGAAATTGCACACCTGCAATTTTCTGAATAGTTTTCAGAAAGTAAACGATATCCAAGATTTCCGAAAAGTATTGAGCAGAATCGTGTAACAGTAATTTATTTTATTTTTATTTATTTATTTTAGGAAAAGTTAATAGCAAATATTAAATTGATATAAAAGAGATAGTAAATTATGCCAATTATAAACTTTCCATTTAAGATTAATTATTAATGACATTAGCAAGGTGTAGCAATATGATTATTTATAGTTTATATCATTATTTATAGTTTCAATTTGTATTGAGAAGGGGTGGGTAGAGAATAATGATGTATACTGGAGTTTTGGTGCCAATAGTAACCAATTGTGAAGTACATTCTGGAATTAGCAAAAAATAACAAAAGACAGATTGGGGTTGCTTAGTCGCATGTGCGGCCATCGATGTATTATTATGAAGTGAATTCAAAAATTAGAATCACACCTACATCACAACTTATTTTTACTGACTTTTACATATTATTGAAGTCTTATTGAATGAACATCGCGGACGTGAAACAAAAAGTTTCGACATGATCGAATCTGAAGATTAAAATCGATTATTTTCGACAAACTTCTAAGGCTGAAAATTTTTTGATAAAAATTCATGATTTTTTTATTTTAGGCAATTTTAGCAAATATTAAATTGATATACAAGAGATAGTAAATTATGCCAATTATAAACTTTCCATTAAAGATTAATTATTAATGACATTAGCAAGGTGTGGCAATATGATTATTTATATTTTATATCATTATTTATAGTTTCAATTTATATTGGAAAGGGGTGGGAAGGGAATAATGATGTATAATGGAGTTTTGGTGCCAATAGTAACCAATTGTAAAGTAAATTCTGGAATTAGCAAAAAATAACAAAAGACAGATTGGGGTTACTTAGTCGCATGTGCGGCCATCGATGTATTATTATGAAGTGAATTCAAAAATTAGAATCACACCTACATCATAATTTATTTCTACCGACTTTTACATATTATTGAAGTCAAATTGAATGAACATCGCGGACGTGAAACATAAAGTTTCGACACGATCGAATCTGAAGATTAAAATCGATTATTTTCGACAAACTTACAAGACTGAAAATTTTTTGATAAAAGTTCATGATTACTTACTTACCATTACGCCATTTTCCCGCGGAAGTTAGCAGATAGGATAAAGCGCCACGCTTTCGCCACACAACTCTCACTTCATCCACATTCGTAAGTATACACAAGCACACTCGACGATTGTTGAAGCTTTTAATGGGAACATCTTCCAGTATCTGGTAAATCTGGTCTTGCCACGTCTTTCGCAGTGACACTCTCTTTCTCGCGCTTTGCCTTCTGGTACCGCAACACTTGCGTTATATACCTATATTTCCTTCCATTCTATTCGATAGCTCAACATGCCCAAACCATCTGAGCGACCCTTTTTTCATTATTTAACTATCGAAGCTTTGCAATGTATCATAATATCTCCATTATTTTCTCTATCATAGATTTTTTTTACTTATTTATTTAATTATTTATTTATTTCTTATTAAAAATTGTACAGATTTCGGTTGGACTTTACCTGTCTCACTAGAAAAAATCTGTGTCGAGACAGGCAAAGTTATTATAAAAAGTTTATTACAATATTTTACATATACACAAATACACCATATAATATATATTTTACATTAAAATAAGTATGTAAGCAGTAGATAAGAGTGCAAGAAAAAATAATTAAAAACAATAGTACAGAAGTAAGTAACATAATATAGAAAAGAGTAAATAATCTTAATAATTGTGTACTGGTACATAGTTATATATAAAAAATATGGAAACAGTAAGTATAAGCCAGAAAAATAATAGTTAAATAGTGTAAAAGCAAACGGCCGATCATAAAAAAAGAGTAACAAGCGTAGCAAGACATTAATATCATTGTTTATACAATTCTTCAATAGAATAATTTTATTATCTATTGATTGTGTTGCTAGGAATACACAACCAGATATATGTAGAAAATGTTTAAAAAAATGTATGAATGGAAATACGTCTAAGTGAACTCATGCTCACTGCATTCAGTCTACTTTCTTTCCACTTCTGACTGCTCCAGGCTTCAATTCCATAATAATTTATTGAATATGAATTTAAAATATACAATTTTAAGAATGTCATTTTTAATGGAATTTTTAGTTTCTTTTAATATGAAAGATGATATTATCATTTACCTTTTCTCATACAGTGATGCACTATGCGCTGTCATTTGCAGCGCAGGATTTTCTACGCCTCACTAATTGTCCGCATCCGCTCCGTCGTTGCTGCGATGACAAGATTTATCCGCGCAGCCTCGCTATCTGCAGCCTTCCCTAAACATACATCCTCCCTATCCATCCCCTAGAGATGTGAGATATAAATACCATTGACAAATGAATCTTGATAATGAGTTCGGATGGCGCTAACTCTCAAGTCATATGTATGTTCTTCTTCAAATACAGCAATATTATTTTGTGGTGACATTATAATTTTAATTTTAGAATTAAACTTTGTTTACACAACCTTTTTATTGAAAAAAATCAACAAGTTTTAGTGCCCGTGGCCCCTTTGTCAGGATAACAAATATTTGTTATAATAACGTACATTTGTTATCCTGACAGAAGGGCCATGGGCTCTGAAACATGTTGATTTTTTTCAATAAAAAGTAGTGTAAATAAAGTTTATTGACAAGTAGACACCGAAATGGGGAATATATCAAATAACGGGTTATTCGTAAAATTCAACTGGTTATTAATTACATTGGCTTTAGTGTTCAGGCATTTCTTGATTTCTAATATTTCTAAATTATCCAATCTAAAACCTCTAATATTTATATGGAGAATCTCAATACCGTTTCTTGGGAACATTTACGAACATTTAAAATTGATAGTTTGCGTCCGTCCTAATGAAGATACAGTGATATCGTAACAGGTAGACGTAAAGTTGCTCCAAGCGGTTTTTTTTTATTTTTTTTATTATTATTTTATTATAGACACTAACAGGATAATGGGTACATGACACTCAGATAGGTTTATAGGTTTATAGGTTTATAGGTTTATAGGTTTATAGGTTTATAGGTTTATAGGTTTATAGGTTTATAGGTTTATAGGTTTATAGGTTTATAGGTTTATAGGTTAACGCTATAGCGTTAACTTTGTGGTCGTGGTTTTTGGTTAAGTTTATAAACATAAAATTTTTTAATTAATTTAAATTAGTAATTTTACCCAACCAAACGCCATAAACATCAAAAATACAATAAATAGTGCTTTAGTTTAAAGTATTTTCTTAATATTAATAAAGACTATTTTATTTTACATCTCATTATTTACAAATTGTTGGACAATGTTTTGATTAAGTTCTTCGTTTTCGGTTTTGCAGTACACGACATCTATAGCAATGCCTAGAGGTTCTGTAGCGCCCTAGAGAACGTATAAGAGCAACAATCATCGATAACATGCTCCATAGTTTGTATAATATGTTTCCACATTCGCATAGGGGAGAGTTAATCAACCCCCATTGTGTTAGATGTATTCAAACCTCCCATGGCCACTCCTCAGCATGTTCTAAACACATGACTGTTCAAATAGTACTAAACAAGCAGTTCGTTTAGCGATAGGGATGCGTATGACGTAACAATTTCTTGTCATGGAATCGTTCTACTGCAAATGACATTTTTCTATTGTAAATTCTACTCTGAAGTCCAAACCAGAGGGGATGAGTTAAGTCGAAGGGTTGGAGGTATAAGAATGTCAGCACTTATTGAATATTTTCCTTGTAACTACTCAAAAAGCGATTGAAGGGATTTTTAAGGGTTGATATTATCTTGGAAGCTTAGAAATGGGGTGTTTTTTAAAAAGCCGCCGTGAGTGAAATTCAACTTTTCCTGGTGCAAGTCTGTCCGAGAAAAATAATAATTTCTCCACTTATTAAAAACATCAAACTATCAATTTAAAACTACAGGTATTTGAAGAATATTTTTTCTAGTAGGTAACATATGCATATATTATTTAATACTTTTCTGGAAATTGTAATGAATATTTCAAAGTTTTTTTTTTGTTAGTTATGTTAGTATATAACCACTTACTGAGATATTTAGTCTACCGGTTTTGAGACGTGCCCGTCTCTTCGTCAGAAACACCACTACACACCAAAGCCATATTATTATACACACACTAACATCTTCCGACAGTATTTCTGACATGCGTGTTACTCTAACCGAAGGCTTACATACACTAAGATTCCTACCAAAAGAGATTAAGAATTTGAGAGATGAGTGAGAAGGGGTGGGATTTTTTATATTATTTGAAATTGTGAAAATGGCTTGAATATATATTACGATAGACTTACTTCAAAAAGTGTTTCTTAGTTAGTTTTTTCCTCACCAAGTCCACCTCTAAAATCCTACACAAACTAAAATTCATTCCATCACATCAACAAAGACAAACACCATCCACGAGGTCTACAAATAATGTTATCTACGATATACTATGATTATACAAATTTAAAAAAAAAAATCGAAAAAAAAATTTAGAAGAAAAATTTTCGAATTTATTTTTTCGAAATATTAGTAATAAAAAATTCGAAAAAAAAATACTACAAAGAAGTTACGGACGTTACAAGAAGTTACGGGGACAAACATACAGAAAGACGGACGGACAGACGGACAGACAGACAACTAAATTATTGTACGAATAATTGGGATCTTAAGTTTTGAAATATTTTTTCGAATTGTGTGGTACATGGCATTGGTACGTGATTTTGTAATTACACTTTTGAAAACTAAAACGTTGTATTGTTTTGCATTGTATCAATAAATATTAAATAAATTAATATTTATGAAAAATAAGTTTTAAAAATATATTAACTAACTAACTTACCATCACGCGGTTTCTCCGTGGAGGCAGGCAGAGAGGATAGAGCGCCATACTCTTCTGTCTTGACATACAACTTTCGCTTCATCTACATTCATACATCTTCGCATGCAAGCTCGACGGTTGTTGAGGCTTCTAACAGGACAAAAATATTAAAATATTTAAATATATTAAAATATATTGCGTTAAAAAATATAAGTAAATAGTGAACACAATTTGTAGACTTTTTAAATTTAATGTTTAAATTTTGTGATGACATTTTCATGACAGAAATACAGAAAACGATCGTACACCCAAGTAACAAGCGATTCCGTATTATATTTTAACAAATATAATTTTTAATTAAGATTAAATCTCCGCGATACGATGGCCCAGGGCTTACAAAATGTATGAGCTAGCTAGGACTTTCAATTACTGTGAACATGGTCAATACCGCCCTGAGACATATGAAAGCTGGTAAATCGGCAGGCCACGACGGACTAAGCATTGAACACGTCAATCACGCGGGAGGACCAATTTTACAGCTCCTGGCGAGGTTGTTTACTGGCATTATAAAGAATGGGCAATTACCGAGTAATATGACGAGGACCATAATTACACCCATTCTTAAATCCAAATTATCGGACTCAACCTCCCACGACAGCTACAGACCAATCTCGATTGCCACAACCATCGCGAGATTATTCGAACGCGTGCTGCTAGATCAGGTCGAATCCAGCATGGAAACTAACGACAACCAGATGGGTTTCAAAAAACAGACCTCTACCGACGCTGCAATATTTACTGTAAAACGGACACTGGAGTACTACAGAAACAAAAAGACTACTTCATACGCATGTTTCCTAGACTTGAGCAAGGCTTTCGACAGAGTTTCTCACCCTTTACTTTGGGCAAAACTCAGGGAAAGAGGCATACCATCGGAGGTAATACGTATCCTTGACTCGTGGCACAGACAACAGGAAAACCAAGTAAGGTGGAGAGACAGTCTTTCCGAACCTGTTCACATGACGAGCGGCGTCAGACAGGGAGGGTGCATGTCCCCAATACTGTTCAACCTTTATATGGACGAACTCACTCAAAGGCTAAACAACGCGGGGGTAGGCTGTCACATCGGAGGACAGTGTCTTAACAACATCAGTTATGCTGACGATATGGTACTGATGGCACCGTCTATAAGAGGACTACGCATTCTTCTAAGAACAAAATATCTAGGACACGTAATTACAAATAATCTAATGGACGACGACGATATTGACAGGCAAAGACGAGCTCTCAGTGTGAAAGCGAATATGCTGTGTAGAAGGTTTCGTCTTTGTAGCACCGCTGTAAAAAGAACGCTCTTCCTTGCCTTCTGTGCAACGTTATATACATGTGAACTCTGGACAAATTATAAAAAGAGCAGCATAGAAAGACTTCGCATACAATATAACAACGCCTTTCGTATGATGTTTGGCCTTCCCAGATATTGCAGCGCTTCCGGTATGTTCACTGAGGGGCGTGTTCCCAACTTTGCAGCCCTCATAAGATCCAGGGTGGCAGGGATGAGGGAAAGGATATACAGCTCCGGAAATATCCTTATCCTGGAAGCCCGCCTTACTCCAGCATCCAGCATCGATGCACACTGGAGAAAGATACTGGCCCCGCATAATTGACTTGCCATCGCTCGCTAAAGCCGATATTTTACCATATATTTATTTTGATTACTTTTAATACTTCTCTTCTATTTTATATGATTTTACTATTTCTCTTTTGTTTTATATAATATTTTTAATGTGTGTATTTTCTTTTATATGGAATGTGTGGGATTGCACGAACCTCCCCACATTCTGGAATAAAGCTATATTTATTTATTTATTTATTTATTTATTTAAGTGATCACTCTACACATCGCTAGAACATCCACATATCAACTTTTTAAAAGTTGTTTATATGTTCAAATTCTAGTGAATATGTCAAATAATTCGGAAGATAATTATATACATTATAAATAAGAATGCTAAACATTTCATTTAAAAAATATAGAGGTATCGTTATCAGCTGCGAAACCTATGTACATATTTTTGTTTCATGAGAAAGGACAACAGATGTCTCTAGCATAATCCAATAAAATATATGGAAGGTTCCCAGAATTGGAACATATATGCAACATTCAAAAGTTTGATAATGTGTGGATGTTCTTACGATGGAATTAATGAACGTTGCATTGTGTAGAGTGATCCCTTAAGCCAGCTCGCATAGAAAAGCTCACCGGTTAGAAAAGTATGGCGTTCTATTCGCAGAGATAACGGAATATAAATGAACTGAAATATATTTTAAAGTAAGTTTTGTAGCATTATTTAATTTTTTTAGTAACTCTGTTTTTGACTCAGCAATCAACAAATTCAAATTCACTAATAAATTAGTTAAATTATCAAATATCATACAATTTCTCAATCAGGAACTATTACGGAGTTGATTAAAGTGGGCGTTAGAGGATCAAATAAATTAATCGATAATTATCTTGGGTACGAATTAGTTAAAATATTAACCTGGTAACCGTTATTTTCTCTGAATAATGATGAAGCTTACTTGTACACTGTCATTAGTTGATAGATATCTTTTAATTCGAGTCTTATCACGTGAAATAATTATTAAGCCTCTCTGGAATATTTGAACAATTAGGGGTGGTCATTTAAGGGGGATGGAAGATTAAAAATAGATTTATATCAAAGTGTCTCGAGGATAATTTAACATTTGTTTGTAAATGTTTTCTCTCTTTCGGGATTCTTACTTTAATCAAAGTAAATTTGGAGTTAGTTGTTTCAGATTTCTATTTCAGATTTATAATTTTAAATCTTATTCGCCTTTCTATTAAGTAAGACAGAGGGGATAATGTAATGCAAAACACCTGAAATACTACTACCGCCTTTTAAAATCAGTTTTATTTAAAATATTTTATTTATTTATTCAAACAATACAATTATTTTTACAAAGCTAGTCTAACTAAGTTGCGCCCATATTGAGGTAATATTGTCACGTATGGTAGAGGGAGAAATGAATGAAAACGCTGGAAATTAGTTTGCGATTTATTAATAACTGATTAATTAATTATTTTAATGTACAAAGTCACTTAAAACTATTTACCTTAACGCTTTTCTTTAAATTACACTATTTCGTAATTTATCACTCGTAAATTTACACTTTATTATTGCTTTAACACTAAAATAAATATTCGCTAGAACATTCCATCCAGTTTTTGCGTATATTATTTGCTTCGGTTTATTTCGCTACGTAAGTAGGAACTTCACTATTCGCTTGAATTATCGCACATATCGCCTGTCAAGCGCGTTCAACAACAACAACCGCACGCTGCCTGGCCCCGTTTATCCGTCTATCGACGTATCGAACATCGTAGACTTTTACAGTGTTTAGGAGAACATTCTCGTAGCTTTTAGATTCTTTTAGATGTTTCCCGAATGTTTCAGATGCTTCCCGAAAGCCGTAGATTACGCTAGGCCGTTCTGAATTTTTTGATAGTGTTGTTGTGATAACATCAAACAACTGTCACTTGACAGTAGTGCGTAATTCTTTTTAACTTCGTTACTATATATCAACTATTTTTTTTTATGTTTTCAATTAATCATTGAAGGCGTCCCATTAAAAAGGGTCTATATAGTAGCAACGTAATTGTGTTGTTTTAAAATGGTCTTTATACCAATATGCATCATGTGCGGTTTACAATTTTTCATGATTTTAACTCAATTTTGTAGAAATTCGAACTTAAAAGTTGGTTAACGCGGTAAAATATCTATATTCATCAGGTAGTAAGAAATATTATGGTTTAACAGTTCAACGATATCACTGGGATAGCTGAACAACATGAATAATTAAAGAATATGTAAGATATATTATAGACGTCTCATAGAGATGAAATAATTTGTTTTTATGAAAAAATACGTATGAAAGTCTTTGGGTGTACATAGGGCTTACGTCCTATCGCACGGCTGGCTTAAGTGATCACTTTACACAATGTAACGTTCACCATTCCACCCATGATAGAATACCACGTCTATAAAAATTTGGAGGTTGTATATATTTAAGATTTACAACCCGTTTCATATATACGTTGTAATAATTATTAGCGCGATTGGCATACAAAGCTTTTTCATTACCCTTAATTGACAACAGATGTCACCAATGAAATATCTATTTTTTATTGAAATTGTTTTTTTAGCCCTATGAACACACAAGTCTTTCATACTTACTTTCTCATAAAAAATATAATTTCGTCTCTATGAGACATCTATAATATATCTTGATGGTGTCCATGGGACAAAATCCAGTACTGTGTTCTGAAAAATTTGGACAAACTCAAAATATTCTGAAAGAAAATGTAAAATAATTTAAAAATAAACGTCCATAATTGGAGTGTGAATTTTATAAAATTATTTACCGAAATTCTGGTTATTTACTTTACTTGGGTTATTTGCCCTTTTTATAGGGATGCCTTCAATTAAATATGGAATTAAATTCAGCGTTGTCAAGTTTTTATAGTGGAATTTCATGATTAAAATAATTCAATTTACTCACCAAGTTTTAATCCACTATACGTATTATATCATACAGTGGATTTTAATTTGGTGTCAAAATTTAATTGTTTTAATTACACATTGATTTTAAAACGTGTATTTAAAATCAATTAATTCAATCAAATAAAGTCCTATATAATAAAGTCTAAATAAATAGTAAATCGCCTAGAGGCGTTCGAAATGTGGATATATCGTAAGATGTTAAGGTTACTCGGACTGAAATGACTAGTAATATTGAAGTTTTACGTAGAGAAAATACAAACAGACAGTTACTTAACACAGTAAAGCTCCGTAAAATTTCATACTTTGGTCATATAATGAGAGGTGAAAAGTACTCCATCCTTCAGCTCGTCATGAAGGGGAAGATTGAGGGTCGCAGAGGGGTCGGAAGGAGGCGGCACTCCTGGCTTCGAAACATCCGAGAGTGGACCGGGATAAGAAGCGTGGAAGAGCTGTTCCGCACTGCCCTGGACAGGGAAACTTTCTCCCAGATGATCGCCGACGTCGGGGGGACCCGACAGGGCACATGAAGAAGAAGAAAGTCCTCCAATATTTACATTGCTAAGTACCTACGGGGTTATTTTATAATATTGATTTTAAAATACACATAAGCATAAATGTAATATGGAATCTGCAGTAGTCCATATATTATACAAAGGCAACCTGCTGAATTTGAACATTGAATTTGGTGTGCACTGTGTGTGTGTGTCATGTTATTCAGCCTAGTTTAGAGATACCTATTCCGTAGAGTTCCGTCTAACACTGGCCAATAGTACGATTACGTATGCATGATAGAGAACTGACTACATTTACAAACATATAGGTATGCTATCGGGGCATACCGTGTCGTGGAATAATCGTAGCTAAAGGCTTATATGTCCCTACGCAGGCGTTCAAACGATAAAATACATTATAAAATAATATTATAACGAAATGCTATAATCCAGATTACTTGCGTGGTATCGGTCTTCTCAAATTTTATCACTCGGTTATGGTAACAAAAATACTATGGAACACTCTAGAATCGTCTAGAATCAGCTGAACGATTATCGTGAAGTCTTGAAAGATCTAGAGGGCTGTCATCTGTCTATATATATATATATATATATATAATTTTTTTTTTTAATGGAGATGTGAACACGGAATGCATCGTGTTCTTCGGAATACATCGATATTCTTACAATTCTCAAAATAAGCTTGTAATGAAATAAATGCTTGTGCTATGAAAATAGGATCAACTTGCTGGTGTCCTGGAATGGGGCTCAAACCACCGACCATCAATCAGATCACTAGGCGAACGTCATGACCACTACACCAACAAGCTACTCTCGTTGTGTATATAAATATGTTGAGTATACAGGAGTGAGACATTCGTGACGTTTAATCAATGTGACATTAGCAAGAAAGCGAGCGCAGTGTGACCAGCGTTAGTGATAAAAAAGCCTGTTCATTTATTCCTTTTTTTAGTAAATATCGCTTTTTTGTTATAGTTTATTTTATGCAAATTAGGAAACAGTGTAATAATAAGTGTGAAATATTCTTGAAACATTTAGTGACTCGAAATTAACGAATGGTACTCTGATTTAACTCGTGTCCAATGACTTTTTTAGTAATAAATAAAACTGTAAATTGTAGCCACATTCCATGACAATGATATGAAAAAACTAACATTTTCACTTACCACTATCTACATATCATATTTTATCTATACATACAATTCATACACACATTTGCAATGATAACAGTAAATTTGTTGTTGTATTTAAAGAAAACTTGTCAACTACTTGTTAAATAATCCTGCAGCCGATTCTAAGATGTAATATTAATTCTTAAAGCAAACTTCGCCTACATACAATGCTAAATTTTTATTTAAAGGACTGACTGAAAAACATTTTTTTTTATAAGTTAAGATGAATGTTTATTTTCACCATGTGTAAAAAAATATATATTATAACTCGAAAAAAACGTGTGGCTTTGGGTTTAAACACTTATTCACCCTCCAACTGAGTTAGAGAGAATTTTAGTATGGAACCTCTGTTTATTTCGATTGAAAGATCCCAGGTGAACAGGTGAGAAGGAATGCGTACCTGTGTGAAATGTGGCATGATTTAGAATGGACTGCAATAGTTCATTGAAACAGCTGAAAATTCTGTGCTGAAGGGATATTTTTTTTCCAAGCCACGTAGATCAAAGGGATGAAAAGAACGAATAATAATCAATTGAGAAAAGAGTCATCAAACTGATTTAAATGTTAACTTTTCTAATAATTTATTTAATCTAAATTGATTTCTCTGTTCTGAGATCAACTTTCAAAAATTTGATAATATATGTGAATGTTCTTAGGATGGAATTAATAAACGTTGCATTATGTAGAGTGATCCCTTAAGCCAGCTCATACCGTTTGTAAGACATGGGCCATAGTATAAAAGACTTCCACACGATTCTCATATAAATTGCTTCGTCTCCTTAAGACTTCTATAATTTATAATAATCCCGCAGTGGACAAATTCAGACATCGTTTTCTCGAAACATACATATAAAAATATTGTTTAAAATTTATAACCGTTTCAATAATTATTATCAATCTGATAAAAAAATTAGAGATTTTTGACCCAGTTTGCTTAAAAACTCAAGTGGTTAAACAATTTAAGTTAAATAAAGGTTTAATTTACAATAATTTATACGTATTAAAACAGAAAATTCATTGTTATAAGTCATCAATATAAAAAACAATTCAAACCATGAGTAATATGACATTCAAAAAGTTTTCCAACATTTTTAAACGTTTCAAGGTGACCGGGTGTATAAGAAAAAATAACTGAGCCGTATTTGCATATAAAAGAATATTTATTTCTTCTTTACACACATCTCTTTGAAATGTAGTATCATATTTTTATTAAGATATGAATTAAAGTTATGGTTGCTATGAATATTATTATATTTTTCGTATGAATAAATAATGCACCGTATTCTGAGGACAAAGAAAAAACGATCGCCCACCCTCCTACAAAATTTTTACTTTGTATAGGGAGCTTTATGATTTTTCTTTGCCGTTTGAATCCTTTCATGTTATATAAATAAAACAACATTTGGGTATTTTTTTAACATACTATGCTCTTGGAATATCTAACATTAACATTAATTTATTTAATTTTTCGATTTCTTACGAGCAGATTGTTTCATTAATAGTAAGGTGCAATTAATAAAAAAAATATGTTTACTAGGATTTTATTTTTTATTTATATTTATTTATAAAGAAAGTTAATTTATTTATTAAGTAGATTTTTAGTCAAATTATAAAGTAGAATATTAATAAGAGTATATTTATTTATTGAGAAGGTTACTTACCAAGATAAATTATAGAAATTTCATAAATACGAAGCTATTTATATAGAAAACGAGTATGGAAGTATTTATAGGGTGGTCCTATAGCTTTTAAACTATAATGTCTAGCTTAAGTAATCATTTATACGTTGACCAATTCCACCATAAGAACATCTACACATAAACAAATCATTGAAAGTTATATGTATGTTCTATTATTTGTATTCTTTCAAATAATTGAAGGGGCATCAATGATCTTCCCCATGACATAGTTGGTGTATATATATTTTGCTGCTAGTAATGATATTGATATATATATTAATAATATTTGGATAACTTATATAGCGCCGTTTTCGCCATATTCCCAGAGGCATTGTAACGTATCCACCTGTACACCTAAGCTAAATACCTAACTATAAAGTTTAATAATATAAGTTTTACGAAAAGCCCAAAGCTCGAGACTTTAAGCTACCGCATCGAGCTTTATTACAACTTTTGAGACTTTTAAGCACACACTTTATGCTTTAAGCTACTAGATAAAACTTAAGTCAAACTTGGAACTTCGGAAGTATATTTACATGAAAGCTAATATTATTTTTTTTTTGTTAAGAATTTATATTTTCAAAATTGGCCAGTCGTGATCTATCTAGTGGTTAGGAAAATTCCCCCTCCGTTGTGTCCGTAGCTATCCAAAATTCTTTTGATATGTGGTGAGATTCGTATTCTTAGTAACGCGACTAGACTAATATAGATCGAACTCTTACCTAACTATGGAAACAACAAACGCACGTAACTAATCCGTACTCGTCCTTCTAGAAACCGCTCTAGAACTCCACAGTTTCGCCTATATGAGAGATAGCCGATATCGTCCACGTCCGGAGTTGGCCTAAAAGCCAATTATATGCAGCGTAGCCTAGGAATAAACGCTAGTAGCAAAACTCCCTTACATTGAACCGCCATAACTATAATACCATCGGGGTTAAAATACTGTAATATAAAACAATACAATCGTTGCCAAGTTAACGGCATACGCTAAAGATTCCGCCCGCATTGATTATCAACATCTCATAATAGCAGCTTAGAACAGTGTCAGCACAACCACATGCGGCACCCATTTATGACAGATTTACAAGATATAATAGCATACGTTATATTCAAAACACAAGTAAGAAACCTACCGATAGCGCGTCTCACGTTGTCCAATCTGCTCAATCTGTTCATAGTACATAGTAGGGGAAGACAAACATATATATATTCACAACAACTAGGCGCAACAGAGGCTCAGGGCAAGCTTTGTCTGACATTATCGCAGCCCGAGATTCTAAGGGAATGGAAGATACAGATTTGTAAGTGAAATTTAAGAAGTGTCTAACCACTTCTGTTCAAACGTGGATTTTTAGATGCCCCCCCCCCCCTGTAGGGGGGAGGGGGATGCGGCCCCAGAGCATCGCCGCATCCGGTGGTTAACTCCTGTTTAGACATAACCTCCCACACTAAGCTGCAGACCAAGATCAAGCCGAGACTCTATTGCTCCTGCTGGAATCCCCCGAAGTCCTCGCTTCCCGGCGACAAACATATCAGGAAGAAATCCCGCGTCTGATATTAAGGTTTGTATATTGTCCCGCGGGGCAGTCAAATTGACTGGTGTATTATGATGAGGATCCCACGTTGCGGCTACATGAGCCGGATTATTATGATGTTTACTGCTGATTAAGGGCTGAATGAACTAACTGGGTGACTGGAAAAGACTCTCCCTTGAGCGCGTCAGTCAGAGCCATGTTAGCATCGCCTAATATAGTTGATGTGATTGATCCCACGGTGTAGTCTTATCGACTAGAGATATTAAATGATGGTAAAACAGCGTGATTATTACAGTTGATTGTGAAGTTCCTGATATGTTCCTCGCTGGCCGGGAAGGGAGAACCCCGAAGGTCTCTGTATACAGCAAGTTAGAAAAGGTGGTGAATGATGAGAATGATGATGTTAGTAATGCCATCGTGCTCCTGAATGCGGTCACGATCATAAAGTTGATTGTTAAACTGCTGACAGATCTCGTTCATTAAAGCGGTCCCGAGCATAAGTATTGATTGTCGAACTGCTACCTGCATCTTATAATTTCTCGTTCATGAGGAACGTCCTATCTCGTCCTTGAGTACGGAGTTATTACATTCACATACATTCATAACCAGAGCCCGAGCTCGTCGCACCAAGGGGACTGAAAAGACGTGAGAGGTTCTTCCCCTTAGATGTTAGAGGGGTAACCGCATCAAGACCTTCAGACCATCCAGTAATTCTTGGCTTTAAAACCCAGTCACAACCGGGTAGATACAGTTAAGATGGCCCTACCTAGTCCCTGACCTAAGGTGTCTCTCCAATCTAATCAGACTCCGTAGCCGAGAACGCGCGCTCCGACATTCGACCCTGTCTTGCCACGCGAGTAGATCCAACTTCATCTTTTTCCACAATCGAAATTCAGCCTCCCAAGATCACGGGGCGTGGAAGACGTACGACTCCTCGCCTCCCGACCATGAAGAGACGAACTTCCCCATTCGGTTCTCGTTCATTATCCCATTTATAATCCCCGCGTGCCTCACCTTGAGAGTCTAGCGCCGGTAATAAGATCTCATTATGCTACGTTGGAAGTTAATATTGCACAACCGGGCGAAATGCCTATTTTCCGCGAACCTATTCAATTTGTAAAACACAATAACATGTATTTATATATGTTAGTAAGACGTTTGAAATGCAGAATGCACGTACAATGACCTCGCTTCTATCCTAAAGATAATTAAGATATAATCCCGACGTTACGTCCCGACATCAGTACTAATTTGTTTCCGCGTCCGTTACCGTCGGCTCTGAACCCACGTAATGAAATGAATAGTGACCATGTGACAATGACAAATTATATAGCACGAACATTCCATTTGATACACATAAGAAAACATCAGGAATAAATAATATCAAAGGTTCTTATCTTAGTTCTGTAGTTGGTCTGCTTCTGAGATGGCATCCTGATCCGAAGTAATATAACTCTCCAGAATTGAGCAATTACCAGCGCCTGTGTAGCCCTTCATTTCCCTTGTATATATATTTTAATATCAGCGCCTGTAAAACTGTATTAGATCCTAGAAACAAGAAAACTATTCCCTCTACGCCGAGCACATACAGAACATAAACCCCTTCAATCTAGTTCATCCACGGTTATGCAAAAAGGCGAAAGAATAGTAATAGTAAAAGGTCCTTAACTGACAGAAGTTGAAGTTCTCTGCAAACTGCCCATATCTTCTAGTGGCGCCTGTGTATTCCAATAACAACTTTCCAGTCATGTATTTAACATAACGTCCTCCTTGTGTGTATGTGTGCTGCAATATCTGTCATCCAGTTAGTGATTCCCAAAATAGTGTTTTCCTTGTATATATATATACATATACATATACACATATATTTCAATATCAGCACCTGTGAAACTGTATTAGATCCTAGAAACAAGAAAACTATTCCCTCTACGCCGAGCACATACAGGACATAAACCCCCTTCAAACTAGTTCATCTACGCCGTACAGTGATATCACATGCAGACATAAACGATATAATTACAAGTATGCTTGCGTTCTCCCCCACCTTGGTGGAAACATTCGCATTCGCATTCACCGAATAGTAGGCCTGATATTCGCACTCATGAAGGTAGTATTCGTTGCATCAAGGTTATTATACTTACAAGTATGTTCAAGTTCCCCCACCTTGGTGGAAATACTCGCATTCGCATTCACCGAATAGTAGGCCTGACATTCGTATTCGTGGAAGTAGTATTCGTTGCATCAAGGTTACTACACTCACAAGCATGCTCGAGTTCCCCCACCTTGGTGGAAATATTCGCATTCGTATTCACCGAATAGTAAGCCTGATATTCGCATTCGTGAAGATAGTATTCGTTGCATCACTCTCAATAACAAAATCATATAGACAAATAATTACGGTAACTCATAAAAATACGATATTACTTATATTAAACGAACAAAACAAAACAATCTGTCATATTAGTAAATAACGTGATCACGGAAGACCGAAGGTTAACTACCCCTGAACAGACCGCGAACTGCCCACAATAATGGAAAATGTTGTAGAAAACATTTCAAATATCTAATATTGAATGAATAAAAACAATGTCATATGAATAACCATCGCAATTAAGGAATATATACAATTCGAAACACGTCTTTATAAGGACTTGATAGGAACAAATCGTGTTTTCAACGATTGCCTAATGATACGCAATACAAACATGTAACGAGTTCAAATAAACCACACATTCATGCTTCAATAAAATAAATATAAAATCCAGATGCATTTTTAAAATATATTGTTTGTAGGAAATTCCTCGTACGATTTGAACCTATATCACGCCTACAATCGTGATATCAAAACACATAATTAAATTCTCGTACTAGTTGAAACAAGTTCAGACAGCATTCGCGACATTGGCTACGCACAGCTCCTTCGCATACAGGCCGATAGTAAAATAATTAACCGCAATAGAAAACATAAATGTGTTCCCCAGCTGAAGACCGGCCGTATCTAAATTAACTATCTCTATACAACATGTACAATTCGAAATACGTTTTATAAGAATTTGTTAGGAACAAATTGTGTTTAGAACGGTTGCCCAATGACGCAATAAAAACATGTAACGAGTTCAAATAAACCACACAATCATGTTTTAATAAAACAAATATAAAATCCAGATGCATTTTTAAAATATATTATTTGTAAGAAACTCCTCGCACGATCTACACAAATCATATAGAAATCCGTGTATTCAATCGCCAGCACAGATAACAAAGCATTCGTTAGCATAAAAATACATCCGCCCTGAAGAACCTCTCGCACATTCCGAACCTCGCGACATTGAATATACATAATTATACTGAATTTCAAAACCCACGAACAAACACGAAACACCCTTCGTCAGTAAAGTATTCCATTTTAAAGCCTTTATATCTTTGGCAAAATATGAATATCGAACTTAAATGACCTTTCATATGAACAGCGACAGAAATATACATTTCACAAGCGCCATGCAATAATTCACAGTCGCCACATTACGATTTCTTGTACATTAAATCCGAAGCGCGTATAGTAATAATTATCACTAGGCCCAAAATACGTAACAAAACAATCCACAACATGTATCAATAATTGTTACGATCCAGAAAGTTCTAAATTGAATACACGAAAAAGGCAATAGAAATAAACAACATTGAAAATGCCTAGCTGTTCACTGTTCCAATTCTCCCCGAATTATTATCAACCTCTGGCTTTTTCCTCGATCCAGCCAAATTATCTTCCTTACTGACTCTCCTCGACAAAGCCTCCGCCGACCTTCAAGCTGAAAACTCAAGTGCCGCTCTCTAATTTGTAACGCCTAACAATAGTCCCTATCTCGCGCCATCTTTGATTCCAACTCGCGTGTAAAAGTCAAAGTCTAACTCTAAGGACGCGTTTCATTGGCCAATTCGTTACGCGGACAACCGCTTTTGATAGGCTCGCTTCGCCAAACTAAAAGAACATAAAGCCTGCTTTACACGCCCGCGTGCAGAAATAATAAAGCTCGTCCGCACTTACCTATCCGGCAAATATTTAATTATAGAGTATTTAACGGTTTGTGAAGCTTCTCTTTATTATAAACTTTAGCAGATAGATATTTTCGTATAATTTTTCAGCAATGTCTATTTGAATAGGCCAATATCGTTACACCTACCACCTAAGCATTCGTATTTCTGCTATTTCAAGTCCAGTCCAGCTTTCGGAATCATATAATGGGTATAAGGATCAGCCCGACAACCTGTTTGATATATGTAAGATAATGCACCACGATACACATTTTTTAATGGACCTGTGTATTCCAAACGATATCAGCTAAATCGTAGGCACTCTGTAAGTAGTACCAAAGGCGACCTGGAGTCACCAAGTTTGCGGAACGTGCTTTTAGCATTGCGGGCCCAGCTATGTGGAATCAGCTGCCTCCAGTATTGCGAACCATGGAAAATTAAGAATCTTTCAAGAAGAGGCTAAAAACTCAATTTTTCAAGATATCCTATTTGTAAAGCGCCTTTGAAGCATCCCCTATGCGAAAACGCTATATAAGGAGGCATAACCATAATCATAATATTTAACATAACACATAATCATAATCATAATATTATTACCGATATAAAAGAAATTTCATTACAAACTGAAACTGGAGAATACGCGAAAGACAGATTATAAATACAAACCCGACAAATTACGAAAAAACACATTATTTCCACGAAAATCTGACCAAACAGTATGTAATTTCAAATCTATTTAAAAAAAATTAGCGGACAGACTAAACAATGAAAGAGGAACAAAAAATTTTTTTTTCTAAATATTAAAAAAATCCTTTAACTATAGTTAAAATTTTAATGTACTGTATTCTTAATACTGTACTAGGTGCCCGTTGCACGACTACGCGTGCAATTTAGCCTGGCGGCAGACTCATTGATAATTAAGTAACGAAGAAGAAGAATACGGACTCACTGTTCGTTGAGTAACGAAGAAGAAGGTTGACGGTAAACACTGCGCGCTGAGCTCCCCTTTCCGGTGACGCTCCGATCGCGAAGATCGGACTGCGCGTTCGGGTGTAAAGGCCGAAAAAAATTAAAAACAAAATGTATCCGAAATGTTTGAAATGGCCGCGCAAAGGGCAAATGGCTGCGCGTTCGAAACCGGAGTACCACCGCTGCGCTGCCGTGGCGACCGCTGCACGGCCGTGGCGACCTCTTTGCGGCCGATGCGACCGCCGCGCGGTCAAAACGAAGCGTCCACTGTGTCGCCGAAGAGTATTTTCACTGATTTATCAGTTTTTAAATCATTGTGTGCCCAAAGAAGAAGGTAACCTTACCTAAGAATGTAGTAGCAATTTAACTTAATAAAATATTTTTTTCCAATTTTGCGGTACTAATGAGACATCTATTAAATTTTTTTATAACCTTTATTTTAAAAAATACAATCGATGGAATTTTACATCATCTACATTTCTGCATTTTTATTTTATTTGTATCTTTATTTTTAGAAAAGTTGTAAACGAATGAAATATTTATCCAATTTGAACCTGGCCTATATTAGACATCTGTTGATTTTTTTTAAAAGTTATCGTCTTATGTAAATTTTTGTACTTATGTTTTTTAACCATAACTTCTAAACGCATAATCCAATTTTAGTCGTCAATATCTCAATCGATAAGGAAATAGTGCTTCTATCGAACTTACCAAAAATATTTTTTTTACAATGGCAGACTTTAGAATTACGTCCGCTTTCATCCGCGTTTTGCTGTTTTGTCTGTGGCTTCGCGGGGAATATTTATATTACATTTCCAAAAAATACAGTCTTTATAATTTAACGTTTTCTATATTTCTGCATTTTTATTTATTTTTTATCATTATTTCAAGGAAAGTTTTAAAATACTTATGAAGATGGAATTTTATTTTATTTTATTTTATAACTTTTCTCAAAATGGTGATAAAAAATAAATAAAAATGCCTAAAGATAGATTACGTTAAATTCTACAGAGTGTGGTTTTAATAATAAGAATTAAAAAATTTCCCGCGAAGCCACAGTTAAAACCACAAAACTCGGATGAAAGCGGACGTAATACTGAAGATTGTAATTGTATCAAAATTATTTTCAATATGATCTATAGAGACACTATTTCCCTATCGATCGAGATATCGATGACTAAAATCGGATGACGCGTTTAGAAGTTACAGCCAATAAACTAAACATCAAAAATTTACCGATATCTCGAGGTTCAAAAAATTGTCAATAGATGTCTACCTGGCCCCGGAAAATGGAAATAATTATTTTCTTTAATAACTTTTCTAAAAAAATAGATAGAAAAAAACTAAAAACGCAGAAAGATACATCACGTTAACTTGTAAAGATTTTATTAAATATAATTTTTTTACATCCTCATTGCGAAGCCACGCCCAAAACCGCGAAATTTTGAGCGATTTTTTTAAATATTTTATTTTATAACTTTTCTCAAAATAGTGATAAAAAATAAATAAAAATTCCAAAAGATAGATAACGTTAAATTCTACAGATTGTGGTTTTAAGAATAAGAATTAAAAAATTTCCCGTGAAGCCACAGTCAAAACCACAAAACTCGGATGAAAGCGGACGTAATGCTAAAGTCTGTAATTGTAACAAAATTATTTTCAATATGATCAATAGGATACAGCCAATAAAGTAAACATCAAAAATTTACCGATATCTCGAGCTTCAAAAAATTTTCAATAGATGCCTACCTGGCCCCAGAAAAAATGGAAATAATTATTTCTTTAATAACTTTTCTAAAAAAAATAGATAGAAAAAAAACTAAAAATGCAGAAATATATATCACGTTAACTTGTACAGATTTTATTTAATAAAAAATTTTGTAACATCCTTATTGCAAAGCCACGGCTAAAATCGCAAAACTGGGAACATAATTTTGAAGCCTGCCATGTTAAAAATACCATGCCATATTGCCGAATAAAATGGCGTTTCGGAGTTACAGCCAAAAAACTAAACATCAAAAATGTATCGAAAACTCGAGCTTTTAAAAAAACAGATGTCTGAGTTGATCTATAAAAATTGAAATCGTTTCTAACTTTTCTAAAAATAAAGTTAGAAAAAAACTAAAAATGTAGAAAGGTAGGTAATTTTAAATTCTACAGATCGTGAATGTCAGAAAAAAATTAAAGTCTCGCCGCGAAACTACGGTCGAAACCGTGAAACTCGGGTGAAAGAAAATATTTTCTTATATATTATACTTTTATGATAATTGAATTATCAAAAAAAAAATAATATAAGGATGGCCGATCTTACAAAATCTTGAAAAAAAAAAGTTTTTGATTTTATGTCTGTTTTGTTGAATTTTATTTTATTTTTTAATTTTGGTTTTTTAAATTAGGTTTTTCTATTTCGGTTTTTGATTTTGGTTTTTTGCGTGAGTGCCACTGCGCGGCCATGGCGACCGCTGCGCGGCCATGACGACCGCTGCGCGGCCCATGCGACCGCTGCGCAGCCGTAGCGACCGCTGCGCTGCCGAGGCGATAGATGCGCGGCCGTGACGACCGCTATACGGTCAAAACGTGCCTCCGAAGCTTGGAATGTTTTCATAGATTTGTCAGTTTTAAAATCATTGTGTGCGTAAAAGAAAATTATTTATTATAGGTCAGGTTAGGTAAGGTCGTAAATGGAAAAATATGAATGAATATGTAAAAGATTATGTATCCAAAGTAGAATTAAAAATAAATGCTTTTTTAAAATTAAATATAAAATTAACGTACCAATAAAATCTTTTTCGACTTTTTATAAAAAAAATATTTTAGTTTATTTTTAAACAATGGCTTATCCAAAAAAGTAAGAAATAAATTTAAAAAAACACTACATTAAACAAAATAAAAAAACAGTTTTCAAAATTCAAATCTGTCAGAAAATAACGAAGAGAGAAAAAAATTAATTTAATACTATAAAAGAGAGATCCCTGAGACGAAAATAGCTGAAAAATATGCAATTTTTAAATTGTCGAAATCCGGCTTACGTCAAAATAAAAATAAAATCTCATTAAAAAACTTTCAAACACACGTATCGAAAAAAAATTTTGATTATAATTTTTTTATATATAAAGATAGAAAAAATTTAAAAATATAGCAATCATTGCATACAAAAACTAAAGATGGCCAGACTCGGCACAAAACGTCATACTTCAATTTTGAATCCGATCACAATACAATAAATAATATGAGGTAAAAACGAAATGAATCAAGCAACAAAATAAGAATAAGAAGAAAATAAATTTTACAAAAATGTCACGCGGCAACGACTTATCTTTCGTATTTTTTTAAATTGTCATTATCTTTCATATTTGCAGAGAAAATCGTAAATATGTCCGAAAAAAGTAAAAAAAAAACGCCAAATAGGGCTTTGTAAAAAAAAACTACATGTAGAAACCCTAGAAATCCATTTCCGCCTACCTTCCTTTCCCTCTGGAAATAAATTTACATACTTCCCTTATGCATTAATGTACTCCTATATCTCATTTATTCAAACAATTTCTTTCTTCAATCTTTTCATTACTCCTGCTACATATATTATGTTTTCGCTATCTTTTATTACAATAAATTCTAAATTCATCAAGCGAATTATTTTAATTGGCTTAGGGCCTGTTGTTTGATCAGAAGTAATAGTTATGAAAAAAGCATAGATTTTTACGAAAACGGGTATTTTGATTGGAAGAGAATGCAAAAACTATACTTTTTTCTTAACTATTACTCTTACTTCTGATCAAACAACAGGCCCTTGATATTTTTATTTATCACATATGTGGCGTCTCTAAAAGCAAAGGTAGCAACGTCCAAAAAATTTAAAAAAATGTTTTGAAAGCATTCACCGATATCGACTCATTTAAAATGTACTATATTTTAGATTTTATGTATCTGTCCCTTCTAAAATCATGTTTTCTGTAAATTTATTTCATATAAAATATCGAATTCAGTATATTATAAATTAATAATCCTCGATGATTACATTTAATTTTTTTTCGATATTGCTGCCTTCGCTTTTATACCCCACATATGTTATATTTATTTTAACGAATAAGCTGTTAAAATTCTAAATAATATAAAATAAAATATACCCAATTGAGGCCTTTAAAAAAATAACAAAAAACTTTTTAAAATGATTTAAATGAAAAGATATTGCGATATATAAAGAAAAGTAAATATAAAAGAAATATAAATATAAATACTATAAAGAAGTTAACAATATTTCAAAATTAAAAAGACCCAAGTTATAATTTAATAAATAACCATAAAAGGATAAGTCTCCAAACAAATTAATAGATTAGATTTTGACAATTAAGATGTTTCCAACAAAAATCCATAAATCGCATTCTTATAGCTTTTGAGAATTGAAAAATTTAGCAAAAATTGTTTATGTACTGAAAAATATTATTTTTAAAAATGATATATTAAAAAACATTAGTTAGGTTTTCAATCTTTAAAAATATTATTCGTAGGGAATAACAGAAAACTAAAAATGTATGTACAATTATTTTTTAAAAAGTATAATCGTAATTCGAAAAAAATTCAATTAAATTTACGTAAAAATATTAAAAAATGGAGCGAGGCATGCGCGCATGACGGGAGATCTCCCGGTACTGAAGAAAATTAAATAAATCGTATTAATAAATACATTCCAGTGGGAAACGATGCGTTTCGGGAAAACAAAAGAAAAGCTAGAATATATTTATCAAATTTATCGTCTAGTTTAGCTTATAACTTTTCTAAAAATAAAGACAAAAAAATCTAAAAACAGGGTCATCTGTGAAAAGCTGGGCTCTACAAACGTATTTTTTAGATTTGAAATTGGCCTTACTGCTGCGAACCTACAGCTGAAATGGTAAAATCCGGATGTAAGCTTCCGTCACGCAAAAACGTTTCATTTTGGGACGATATTTTTTGCTAGACTCGTTAGCTGCACTCTTCCTCTATTGATTGAGATATCGCGGGTGAATGTAGGCCTCCCCGTCGCGGAGAAGCATACAAAAATATAAAAAACGCCAAAAAAATGCACTAAAAAGATTGCAGCTACTTGGACACGCGTTTGGAAGTAATTATTTTCAATAGAAAAGATGCTCACAGTCGAGTGCCACGTGGTGATGCCACTTGCGTGTCTGTGCGGTTTTTTTTGACCGAGTTATTAAAGAAACGGAAATTTCGACTTTGGTTGCGCACCGAGAAAAGTGGAGGGGGTGAAAAAATTTAAAAATATGCGCAAAAGATGGCACCTCCAACTGTTGTTTGAACCTGGTACTCGATTTTTTAATTTCGTTAAAACTACGCCTACAGTCGCAGAAACGGCGCCCTCGCGAAAACGGACTGAAAACGGGGATTTATTTTTGTATTTCGGCGAGAAAGAAAGCTACGTAAAATTGATGTAGGTATGAAAAAAGATGACCGGATTTGGCACAAAACGTAATACTTCTTTTTTTAATCCCATCACAAGACACCGAGATGTGCAGTAAAAACGAAATTTCACGCCATCGAGCATAGAAACTAAAAAAGAAAAAGAAGAAAATAAATTTTTAGAAAAAAACACGCGGTAAGGATTTTCCCTTTGTATTATTTTTAAAAATTGTTATTATCTTGTATACTTGCGGAGAAAACGGTAAAAACGTGCGAACAAAAAGCCGAAAAAACCCCAAAAAACGGCTTTGTCAAAAAAGGCCGAAAATGTGTAAAAGTGTATAAAAAAGTGTATAAGGGTAAGAAGGAAAAAATGATGAATTAGAAACCACGCGTTATCGGCGTGTCCATCATAGTCAAGTTTAAAATTCCAAAATTTCGAAAAACTCGCAAAGATATGAGGCAAAAACGACTTTTCACTCTAACGGGCATAGAAACGACATTAGAAGAAGAAGATTTTTTTTTTTATAAAATCTCACGTGTTAAAGAATTTTCCTTTGTATTTTTAAAAAAAATTGTGAATATCGCGTAAACTCGCGGAGAAAACGGTAAATATGTGCGAAAAAAAAGTCAAAAAACGCAAAAAAACGGCAAATGTCAATAATTCGATGTGACAAACATATATCGCGGAAACTACCTTACAACTTTAATATATATTATTACTTTTAATATCATAATGAATACCTTTAATATTAAACAAGAAATAAATATATGGGAGACGCGAACGCGCATGCGCACGGCGCGTACAGTATGTATCTTGATACCTCAAATGATCTGGAACAATTGTTGAATTAGGATAATACCGAAACTGACATGTGACGCAAGTTCAAAGTTTAAAAAGGATGAAACCGTTCGAAAATCCATATAAAACCTTAATATATGGGAGATATCAATTGCTTTTGAGCGTATTATATAATAATAATTCATATAAATGTCAAATTTGGCATAAAAGTACAAGGAATAGTGAAATAAACGACGAGGAATATTCGGCTACATGAACTAGGGATGGGTCGTCGACGTATTTACCGTCGACGAAACGAGATCGTCCACGTCCATCCATCGACGAGACGATCAACTAGTTGAATTTGTCAACTAGTTGACGCGTCAACTTCGTTACGCGGACGTCGCGGACGTTTATCTAAACATCGGGACGATAGTCAACTGTCTACGGTTTGACGCGACGCTGCTCGACGGCACAACCGTTGGTTATTTTTATTACGTTAATTTTTAAAATTTAAAGAAGTTCGAAGGAATATAGTTTCGGGGAAAGTAAAACCGCTACTTGTGCTTATATGTAAAAAGAAATATTTTATTATTTATTTGTTTATAGGCTTTTACATATTGTTTTATATACTTCTTTCTATATATAATAAAGAAAGAAGTAGGTATACACAACAATATCAGGTGTAAGCAGTAAAATATAAATATAAACTACATATATAAGCAGTGAAAGTATCGGGTATAAGCATTAAAATATGAGTATAAAAATTAAAAATATAAAGTACAAAGCAATGTGTGTATAAAAAATATATTAGATACACATTATTACATGTGTACAGGGTTATTTGGAAAACAATAATAACCTAGCAGGACTATATTTCTGCCTTGATTATGAGTATTATTTTTTGTAAAACGTTGGACTATCACTACACTAACTCAAATCGATTACGTAAAATTCATTCGTTTCAATACAAGTTAAATAAAATGATAAAAACCTTTACATTTATTTATTATCTATAAATTTATAAATAAATACATAATTTAAAAATACTTTACATTTGAGATATTATCTAGAAATTTATTGAAGAATACATCTTTCAAAGTCAGACTTTCACTTTGTGGTGACATTATTAATAAATAAATATATCTGTATTATTTGTCAACTTTAGTTTAAAGCCATGTATTCACTAGGGGACAAATTGTCCCTCAACAGCATGCGCGGCATAGAGTCTACGTGACGTTGCAACGTCGTGCACTGTTCCGCGACCTCGCGCACAACATAGCGCGGCATTTCTACGTGCCGTGGCAACGTTGACATGCGCACGGTACCCGAGCGTACTCACTGCAACATTCCGCGGAGCGTCAGTACCACGTGGTATGTTTACAAGTGAATACGCATGCGCTGTATCTGTCAAGATGACAATGCGGGGAAACGAAATCGTTCTCGAACTCATCGAGCTGTATCGATCGAAGATCGCATAGAATGTCCGTCCTTCTTTCTCTTTGCAGTTAATAATTTCGCATTCTCCTCTTTTTTCTCCTCTTACTTTTCGATAAACTTATTAACATAAACAAATACGCGGCTATCATCATAACCTCATATTTCCGTGACGTCTGGAAAACAATAATTATTTGCAAAAAGGACCTTGTTTTTAATAATATTCAATTTACTACAGTAAAACCTCGTTAATTTGAAATTGCGACCCAAAAAAACATTTCGAATTGCGCGGAACCCCGTTTTCGCCAAATGTGATACCGCAGCTGTCATCCATAACCTCATCGGATGACATTTCCGCGACAAGATATGCGAGTCCCGGTGTGTACACGTCAATTGACCGCGTCATTGTCCCCGAAACATGAGCGTAGATGTTGATGCGACATGTCGAGCGGAATGTTTCGCGATTTGTCCCCTAGTGAATACATGGCTTAAGGCTCAATTTGAGAAAAGGAACATTGTTCCCGAAACATGTAAAAAACCAATAAAAAGTGGTCTAAACAAAATTATAATAGATTTATTTTTTTATCCATAAAGTTGAAAATAGGGAATTTATAATAAAAATTAATTAAACCTAAATTCAAGATTATATTACATATACAATAATTAATGTTGGACTCCTGAATAAGGACCATAGTTAGGTATAGAAAATTTTATTCCCTACAAGTTTGTTTATCATTTATATGCTAAAGTTGAAAAGTAAGGAAATAACACAATAATTAAATTTTAGCATCCCTTTTCAGGTAAATATATAAGAAGTCGAGATCGATCGAATAAAATATTGATTTTAGAAAAATATCTAGCCGGCCTATTAATTAATAATAGTTCAATAAAAAATAAAATAATTAAACAGAATTGTTTTATTTTACGCAGCGTAAAATTGGGAATTCACCGAATCGTCGCACGTGACATCACAAAAAATCAAGTAAAAAATAATAGATATAGTCCGTCTAACTTATCTGAAGAATGGCCAAATTTGGAACTAACGACGCCATATTGGATTATCTACAGCTGACAGACCTTTGACAGACTTTGTTTACAGAGGGGTTCACGACTGTTTCGATAGTTTTTTATGAAAATTTTAGTTTGTCACCATGCCAAAAACCATTAAAAGCGATGTTCGGGAAATAATCTTCAAAATGCACATGTTTTTTTGAAGAGGACAACGTCTAAAAGCCCCAATTATACCGTTTGATTTTGTTCATTGACGTATTGCCATCGTATTGCCGCCGCTTCAAGTTAGTGCTGCCATGCAGTTATAATGACTTTCCCATACTAAAGTTTTTTATTTTACTATTATACAATTTCTTCAGGTATTTCTGAATCGGCAATTCGCAAAATAGTTAAAGAATTTCTTCAGGTATTTCTGAATCGGCAATTCGCAAAATAGTTAAAGAAGGTAAAGCAGCCGTGGAAATGGGCATTAAAGTATCTACACCCGGAAAAAAAAAACAAGGATAAGTGGAAAAATTGATATTGATAACTTTGATTTGGGAGTCATTAGGCGAAAGGGACACGATTTTTATTATTTTAAGAAAGAGTTACCTACATAAAGTAAACTGTAAAAGGTATTGAAAGAAGACATAAATTTTCAAGGATGTCGTGAGACATTGCGTAAATTACCTACTGCATAAGCTAGGTTTTCGTTTTCGGAAGACTAAAAGTAACCGTAAGGTGCTTATAGAACGCAATGATATATGTGCCATGAGAGCAAAATTCTTGTACGAATAGGCCAGTCATATATCTAGATGAAACGAGAGCGAGTTGTTTGATCGGTGGAAAACGCAAAATATCTATGCTTTGAACGAAAGATTACTATAAACCAAGTTGATACAACGGGCCTAAACCGATTGATATCCTTAGGTGTTATTTAGTTAAACATGGAGGTCATGATCATTAGGTATGAAACACCGAATAAAACCGGCGCCACACTGCGCGGATCTTCCGCCGCGTCTTTTCTATCGCGGAACATCGCTACATTTCTTTCCATACAATATGCGCTTATTAAACACACTACGCGGATGATCGGACGATCTATTTGCTTTGCCGACTGGCGTAACGGAAAATACGCGGCGGAAGATCTGCGTTATGTTGCACCGGCCTAAAAGAATTATTATTGTTTGTTTTTTTTTTGAAAATTGTATTTATCTTTGATTTTGAATAAACGCCATTTTGTGACGTTGTGTATTTTGCGAATGTATATTTTGATAAATTTATTTGTACGTTAGTTTACATTTTTAGTTTTTTATTGTGTCGTATACTGCTTAGTACAGTAGCCGGCAAAAATCTTGAAATTTTACGGCGTAGTGGGGGAAAGTTTGCGCATGTACCATTCCACCAACGAGACCCAAATTTTGTCTTCTGCGCATTCCCCCACTACGCCAAAGAATTTCAAGAATTTTGCCGGCAACTGTAACTTGTTTAAGAAAAAACGAATTTACAAAAAATTCCCTAAAAATAAGATAATTTTTAGACTATGGGCAGCACCACAACGATTGGGACGCCCTCCTTTATTCTCCAGATAAGTTGGACGGGCTATATATAGCTATTATCTATTATTTTTATAAAAAATAATAGATAATAGCTTATTAAGCCTATCTCGCGCACGCATGTATTCAAATTTCAAATCTCTAGTCATAGTTCGTGTACACAGATCTGCACTCTATGGTAGTGTACTTTAGAGTTGAAATGAAATTACCCGTCGAGCCGTCTATGACGTCTACGGCATCTACAAGTCGACAGCGAGAGATGAGAGAGAAATAAACGGAGACGTTTTGTCTTGCTCTCGCTCGTTGCTTTGCATTGCGTTAATCTCGAATCGTCCACCGACCACGGCGTCCGCTGTCCATCGTCTACGAATTCAACTAGTCCATGCGATAAACGTAAACGGTCGACGCGTCAATGCAACGTCAACGGTTGATTTCAACTAGTCCGTCCATTCAACGCTCATCCCTAACATGAACACGACCTGTGAACACGACTGACCCCTGCCGTCGCCGTGGCCAGACAGCATCTAACATGGATTCTAGAGATGGGCGTTGAATGGACGGACTAGTTGAAATCAACCGTTGACGTTGCATCGACGCGTCGACCGTTTACGTTTATCGCATGGACTAGTTGAATTCGTAGACGGTGGACAGCGGACGCCGTGGTCGGTGGACGATTCGAGATTACAAAGCAACGAGCGAGAGCAAGACAAAACGTCTCCGTTTATTTCTCTCTCATCTCTCGCTGTCGACTTGTAGATGCCATAGACGTCATAGACGGCTCGACGGATAATTTCATTTCAACTCTAAAGTACACTACCATAGAGTGCGGATCTGTGTATACGAACTATGACTAGAGATTTGAAATTTGAATACATGCGTAGGGCGAGATAGGCTAAATAAGCTATTATCTATTATTTTTTTACTTGATTTTTTGTGATGTCACGTGCGACGATTTGGTGAATTCCCAATTTTACGTTGTATAAAATAAAACAATTCTGTTTAATTATTTTATTTTTTATTGAACTATTATTAATTAACAGGCCGGCTAGATATTTTTCTAAAATCAATATTTTATTCGATCGATCTCGACTTCTTATATTTACCTGAAAAGGGATGCTAAAATATAATTATTGTGTTATTTCCTTACTTTTCAACTTTAGCATAGGGAATAAAATTTTCTATACCTAACTATGGTCCTTATTCAGGAGTCCAACATTAATTATTATATATGAAATATAATCTTGAATTTAAGTTTAATTAATTTTTATTGAAAATTCCCTATTTTCAACTTTATAGATAAAAAAATAAATCTATTATAATTTTGTTTACATCACTTTTTATTGGTTTCTTACATGTTTCGGGAACATTGTTCCTTTTCTCAGATTGAGCCTTAAACTAAAGTTGACAAATAATACAGATATATTTATTTATTAATAATGTCACCACAAAGTGAAAGCCTGACTTTGAAAGATGTATTCTTCAATAAATTTCTATATAACATCTCAAATGTAAAGTGTTTTTAAATTATGTATTTATTTATAAATTTATAGATAATAAATAAATGTAAAGTATTTTTTACCGCACCTCATGACTGGTGCCTTTATTACGCAAAATCATTGTTTCCTTCCATTTTATTTACTCACATTTTAATGCTTATACCCATTACTTTCACTACTTATATATGTAGTTTATATTTATATTTTACTGCTAACACCTGATATTGCTGTGTATACCTACTTCTTTCTTTGTTATATATAGAAAGAAGTATATAAAACAATATGTAAAAGCCTATAATGTGCGATAAACAAATAAATAATAAAATATTTCTTTTTACATATAAGCACAAATAGCGGTTTTACTTTCCCCGAAACTATATTCCTTCGAACTTCTTTAAATTTTAAAAATTAACGTCTTAAAAATAGCCAACGGTTGAGCCGTCGAGAAGCGTCGCGTTGAACCGTAGACAGTTGACCATCGTCCCGATGTTTAGATAGAACGTCCGCGACGTCCGCGTAACGAAGTTGACGAATTCAACTTTGACCGTCTCGTCGATGGATGGACGTGGACGGTCTCGTTTCGTCGACGGTAAATACGTCGACGACCCATCCCTAATGGATTCTGACGTTAACGATGTCGTTTATCATACTTTAGAATTTTTATTTTAAAATAATAATTAACGTGTTTTTTATAAAAAATTTAGCTTTTTAATAGCGAATGAAGACTCAAAGTGCGAATATAGATACAATATATCGTTTGAAATCATATTTTTATATGAATAAACAACGTTTGAAAATGACCAAAAAACGTAAATATTTAAGCATGTTTCAAAAATTATATCTTTTTTAATATTGAATATTTCTTAATTTCCTACGTACGGATTCTAGGTAATTAAGTAAACTTTATACGTATAAAAAAACATATTATGCTTACATAGAAATTTTAAACGAACCACTCTACGCCCGGGAACATTAAAAAGGTTTTTTTCCCGCGGCCTGTGGATTAATGTCTATATTTTTCTTAATTATTGTAAATAATGTTTAGTTTATTACTTTTATATAAGAATAAAGGTTCTATCTAAGTTATCGCCCTAAAAAATTGCAATCTATCATATACATTCTGTTATAAATGAATAATAAAAACCCACATTTTCGTAAAAAAAACGCCGAAATATGCATTTGCAGTGAATGTACCGCCTTAAATACAACGGACATTTTGTACGAACCATATATTTTACTGAGAAGCAAATCTCGATATTTTGCTGAATAAAACTTCAGCGAAAAGTTGAGATTTGCCTCTCAGTAAAATATACAGTTTCTATAAAATATCCCTATTATTTAACACAAATAATATGTGGTGTGATTAAGTATCTGATTATTAGTCGCAATCGCAATGTCAAGTACTAAAGCTAACATAACAAATGAACAAAGCAATCATATTTTTGTATGCATAAATTCAAAAGCAGTTTCAGGTTGAAGTTCTTAAAGGAGTTTTTAGGTAAGCATTCTGTTGCGCACAGAAACAAGCAATACAAGGGTGGTCCACCAAGCTCGCTCCAGAAGCCGGGAATGTGTCAGCAATCCGGAGAAATAGAGTGCGGGCGCACCGTATGCAGCAGAAAATTTCACCGTGAATGTGAAATTGTCCTAAGAGAAGTCCAAGTCGTAGCCCAAAAGTATCAGCCAGGTCGCAGAAAAATCGTCGGAAAAAAAAAGAAGCAGGTTCAAAATTCACAGCCGTAGTTCCAACACACATAGGTCCAAAAACAAAAGCCCAAAGTAGAAGCAGGAGAGAAATAAAATACAGATGAAAGCAGTCTAAGGCAACATGCCGGAGTGTAACAGTCGCCCGCCGTGCGATAACTAGGGATGGGCGTTGAATGAACGGACTAGTTGAAATCAACCGTTGACGTTGCATCGACGCGTCGACGGTTTACGTTTATCGCATGGACTAGTTGAATTCGTAGACGGTGGACGGCGGACGCCGTAGACGGTGGACGATTCGAGATTCAACGCAACGCAATGCAAAGCAACGAGGGAGAGCAAGACAAAACGTCTCCGTTTATTTCTCTCTCATCTCTCGCTGTCGACTTGTAGATGCCATAGACGGCTCGACGGGTAATTTCATTTCAACTCTAAAGTACACGATCATAGAGTGCAGATCTGTGAACACGAACTATGACAGAGATTTGAAATTTGAATGCATGCGTAAGGAGAGATAGGCTTATTAAGCTATTATCTATTATTTTTTACTTGATTTTTTGCGATGTGCACGTGCGACGTTTCGGTGAATTCACAATTTTACGCTGTATAGAATACAACACTTCTGTTTAATTATTTTATTTTTTATTGAACTATTATTAATTAACAGGCAGGCTAGATATTTTTCTAAAATCAATATTTTATTCGATCGATCTCGACTTCTTATATCTACCTGAAAAGGGATGGTAAAATTTAATTATTGTGTTATTTCGTTACTTTTCAACTTTAGCATATAAATGATAAACAAACTTGTAGGGAATAAATTTTTTTATACCTGACTATGGTCCTTATTCAGGAGTCCAACATTAATTATTATATATGTAATATAATCTTGAATTTAGGTTTAATTAATTTTTATTAAAAATTCCCTATTTTCAACTTTATAGATAAAAAAATAAATCTATTATAATTTTGTTTACATCACTTTTTATTGGTTTTTTACATGTTTCGGGAACAATGTTCCTTTTCTCAGATTGAGCCTTAAACTAAAGTTGACAAATAATACAGATATATTTATTTATTAATAATGTCACCACAAAGTGAAAACCTGACTTTGAAAGATGTATTCTTCAATAAATTTCTAGATAAGATCTCAAATTTAAAGTATTTTTAAATTATGTATTTATTTATAAATTTGTAGATAATAAATATATGTAAAGGTTTTTATCATTTTATTTAACTTGTATTGAAACGAATGAATTTTTGTAATCGATTTGAGTTAGTGTAGTGATAGTCCAACGTTTTACAAAAAATAAGTCAGACATATTGAAAAAATTCAAACTTTGATGTCGCATATCTCCATAACTATTGATATTAGTCATGATAGCTTTCGACTCAAAATCAAAGCAGGAATATAGTCCTGCGAGGTTATTAATGTTTTCCAAATAACCCTGTAAACATGTAATGATGTGTACCTAATATATTTTTTTATATTACTGCTTTGTACTTTATATTTATAATTTTTATACTCATATTTTAATGCTTATACCCGATACTTTCACTGCTTATATATGTAGTTTATATTTATATTTTACTGCTTACACCTGATATTGTTGTGTATACCTACTTCTTTCTTTATTATATATAGAAAGAAGTACCTATATCAAACAATCTGTAAAAGCCTACAATGTGCGTAAACAAATAAATAATAAAATATATGTAAAATTTCTTTTTACATATAAGCGCAAGTAGCGAGTTTACTTTCCCCGAAACTATAATATTAGGTCCTTACATATGAAATTGGCGTTTAGTATGGGAGGAACATAAAGCCGATTTTTTTTTATTATAATATATTTATTTAATCAAAGTATTAGTACCATTGCTATCTATGCACTTTTGCCATCTCATAGGTAGTTCATCGATCCCTTTACTAAAAAAACCATTCGGACGGGAATCAATAAAATCTTTGAAGGCGGTTTGGACTGCCCCATCGGAGTTGAATTTTTTCCTTTGCAAGAAGTTATCCAAATTTCGAAAAAAAATGGTAATCTGTTGGGGCAAGGTCCGGAGAATACGGTGGATGTCTTAGACATTCCAATTGAAGCTCCTCTAATTTGGTAGCCGTCTGTTGTGCAGTGTGTGGTCTAGCGTTATCATGAAGCAGCAGTGGCCTAGAGCGATTAACCAGCCTCGGTTGTTTAGCAGCTAGCTTTTCCATCATGGTTTGCAGTTGCTGACAATAGACATCTGTCGTAATCGTCTGGCTAGATTTAAGAAAGCTGTAGTAAACGACACCAGCACTAGTCCACCAAACGCTCACAAGTAACTTTTTTGGAGTCAATTTTCGCTTGGGGCATGGTTTGGCTGGTTCGGCAGGGTTCAGCCATGGCGATGAGCGCTTCCGATTATCGTACAGGATCCACTTTTCATCACAGGTAATGATTCGATTATTATTGTGCCGGTTGAGTAATGCAACGCAGCAGTCAACGCGCGTTTGTTGATTTGCTTCACTCAATTCGTGAGGTACCCACCTTTCAAGCTTTTTCACATTACCAATTTGCTTCAAGTGGATTAAAACAGTTTTATCACTAACACCGCAGCCTGCAGCTAACTCGGATGTGGTTTGCGATGGATCCGCTTCCACAATAGCCTTCAATTCTTCATTATCAACTTTGGTCTCCGGCCGTCCACGGGGCTTGTTCTGCAGGTCGAAATTTCCAGAAAGAAAACGTTGGAACCAAAAACGCACTGGTTTTCTTTTGCGGCACCGTCGCCATACACATTCATTAATCCTTCGAGCCGTTTCTGAAGCACTGGTTGCCCACGGTGGAATCGTACTCGTAAATAAACGCGATTTATTCAAGTTTTTCATTTTGTAAAGGAGTGACGCAAAGAAAAAAACAATTGAGGAAAAAACAAATGAATTATAATTTTCAAAACACAAATACAACAGTAAATAGCTGTATAAATTTGGATTTGAAATTCCTAACCAAAGAGAAGATATTTGAGATCAAATTTGCCAGTACGGCAAAACGCCAATTTCATATGTAAGGACCTAATATATTCCTTCGAACTTCTTTAAATTTTAAAAATTAACGTCATAAAAATAGCCAACGGTTGAGCCGTCGAGCAGCGTCGCGTCGAACCGTAGACAGTTGACCATCGTCCCGATGTTTAGATAGAACTTCCGCGACGTCCGCGTAATGAAGTTGACGAATTCAACTAGTTGATCGTCTCGTCGATGGACGGACGTGGACGGTCTCGTTTCGTCGACGGTAAATACGTCGACGACCCATCCCCAGCGATAACCATTTACTATGTAGTCTTTTCAAAAAGCACTGCAGATTAGGGATGGACGGACTAGTTGAAATCAACCGTTGAGGTTGCATCGACGCGTCGACCGTTTACATTTATCGCATGGACTAGTTGAATTCGTAGACGGTGGACAGCGGACGCCGTGGTCGGTGGACGATTCGAGATTAACGCAATGCAAAGCAACGAGCGAGAGCAAGACAAAACGTCTCCGTTTATTTCTCTCTCATCTCTCGCTGTCGACTTGTAGATGCCATAGACGTCATAGACGGCTCGACGGATATAGTCCGTCTAACTTATCTGAAGAATGGCCAAATTTGGAACTAACGACGCCATATTGGATTATCTACAGCTGACAGACCTTTCACAGACTTTGTTTACAGAGGGGTTCACGACTGTTTCGATAGTTTTTAAAGAAAAATTTAGATTGTCACCATGCCAAAAACCATTAAAAGCAGTGTTCGGGAAATAATCTTGAAAATGCACACGTTTTTTGAAGACGAACAACGTCTAAAAGCCCCAATTATACCGTTTGATTTTGTTCATAGACTTATTGCCGCCACTTCAGGTTAATGCTGCCATGCAATTATAATGATTTTCCCATACTTAGTTTTTTATTTACTATTATACAATTTCTTCAGGTATTTCTGAATCGGCAATTTACAAAATAGTTAAAGAAGGTAAAGTGGCCGTGGAAATAGGCATTAAAATATCTACACCCGGAAAAAAAAGAACAAGGATAAGTGGAAAAATTGATTTAGGCCCGGTTGTTTCAAGTTCGATCAAAGTAAGCGTAGAGTTTAAACTGAAATTTTACGTTCTCCACCAATCAGACGATCCGTTTTCGTAAAAATCTATGCTTTTATCGACCGCTTACTTTGATCGAATTTGAAACAACCGGGCCTTAGAAGCCGTAAGATGAGAAAAGTTTTAGAACATATTTTATTCGATAATTTTTTACATAGAATTTTTATTATTTATATTTTTTATTACATAATTAATTAACGAGTTCATTTGTAGAAACATCTTTTTTCAAAAATAATTTTTTTTATTTATACACATTAAAGACTGGTTGCATCAACTTACTTTATAGCAATAGTTCATTTAAAGCATAGATTTTTTCGAGAGCGAGTCGT
>JADDOH010007259.1:0-41187 GCA_016648135.1 Agrypnia vestita | reverse complement strand
GCCATCTCCGTGTCATGTATGTCCATTCACTGTACCTCCTCCACATATTACATTTTATTAGGAAATATATATAGAATTAAGGTGGGAAGGAAGACAGTGAGGGGATGTCGTGGCAAAGGACACACTCCCTAATAGGGAAGGACAAAAACAAGGATCACACTAAAAAACGGAGTTCAGGTCTGAGCACCACGTGTCGACAGTCTACAGAGAAATCACCCACGAAGCAGCTCAAACTGTACAGATTTGCATCGAAAATATATCAGGGGAGGGGAAGGGTTAAAAGAATAGGGGGAAAATGTCGTATATGTCACCCGCCGAGTCCTTAAGAATAAGTTTCCAAATTTTGAGTCCGATCGGTCAAATGGTACAGATTTGCATCGAAAGTATATCAATGGGAGGGGAAGGGGTAAAATAATAGGGGGGGAATGTCACCTATGTTACCCGCTGGGTCCTAAAGCAGGTATGCAAAGTTTGAATCGAATCGGATGAACGGTATAGATTTGTATAGAGAACAGACATTGAGTTTTATAGGTATAGATAATGAATTTTTTATATTAGATATAAGTTACTGTAATGATATTGTTCTGTTCTGTTCTGCATGTTCTGCAATGTTCTGCAAAAAATAATTAAGAAATATTGAAAAAAAATGCAAAATTTGAAGTCGATTACCTTCATAATTATTGGTCATGGTTGCTTGAACATTTTAGACTCGTAACATAGGCAGGAATCTACCGGCTAAGTTTCTGCTGCTAGCTTTGGTGCATTCGTATATGGTTACATAAAAGTCATGCCGCAATGTTCCCACTGCACGCCCCTGGATAGATACTACTAGCGAAGGAAAAAACTACATTTCAAAATTAAGACTACAACACACACACGTTCACCAGTTTGAAGACTTCAAAGTGTACACTACATTTGTAGCAAAAACTACATGAAGTGAACTAATTGTAGTATTAATGAAGTGAACTATAGCAGTACTACAAAATTGTATTACTAATGAAGTGAAGTAATTGTAGTACTACAAATTGTAATGACCTTCAAGAAGAATGAACCTTTCTTGAAAAGTGTACTACTAGAAAATTTTCAAACCATGGGGAGGGGGATTGTTTCAGTTTCCGAAGATTTCTTCATTCGGTCCCAAAATTTTTCAAACCATGGGGGGGGGGAGGGGGGTTGTTTCAATTTCCGAAAATTTTGGAAGGGACAGATGCATAAAATATAGAATTTAGTACATTTTTATTAAGGGGGGGGTAAGGTTAATTCGTACCAAAAATGCATGTTTTTGTGAATTTTTTGTGACCACACAGTTAAAATCTCTTTATTAAAACCAATAATTAACATTAAAGTATGACATTTGAAAAATATTGGGTAAAATTTTGAAGAAGAAATATTAAAAAATACGGCAATGGCAACAATTATTCGAACGTGTCTCGGAAAAAAGTAGAATTGCGGTGTCCATCATAACTTGGTGCTAGACCATCTGAAATCAAAAAATCAAAGTTCATTCGTTAGGTAATAGGTTTTCCCAGGTAACGCTGGGAAGGTTTTTTGAAATTTTAGTTTTTCAATTTTTTGGAACACTTTGAAGGGAAAAACGCGAATTTTTCGAAAAATATCGACTAATTTGTTATTAAAAAATAAAAATTAATTACATATTTGAAAAAAAGTCTCCAGCGTTACCTTGTAAATTGTGTACAGAAATAGTGTTCAAAATTTCAAAAGGATCGGTGCAGTAGTTTTGAAGTTATGATGGACACCGACTTTGAAAACGTGAGATGTGGGGAAAACGCTTTAAAGTTTTGCACACTGTAAAATTCAAAAAAAAACTCAACACTTATTTTATACTTACACATAATCGTCGATGCCATGTTCACACAGCAAAGAGCTTTCATCATCAGCATCTTTTTGTCCTTGTCTACGCAAAACTATTCCAATACAATAGCACGTCCGGTAGTCCTCAGGTGAGCGTGTCTCTTAGCTGCCCGAGCAGGTATAGAAAATCAGTCTGAGTATCGTTCAAATGTTATAATTTCGTCAATTTTGCTCCGATTGACTTGAAATTCTTCGCTGTTCCAGAGTTTTTAAGTTATGGAAATGTAGTGCTCCGTGATAAGAGTCAAAGGATAAGTTAAATTTAGTGTTGAGGTGGCGAAGAAATTTCTTTTGTATCTGTTCAAGTCTCGCAATGTTTGTAATTTTTTGCGGGTTCCACACTTGAGATGCATATTGAAGGTTGCTTCGAAAGAACGCATAGTACAATAATTTTAGGGGGAATGGATTTTTAAAGTTTTTGCACACACGCAGTATGAAACCTAGCATGCTATAGGCCTTTGACGTAATTTGATTGATATGATTCTTAAAAAGGAGTTTGTCATCGAGAATCGAACCAAGGTCCTTTAATTCGCTTTTAATTTCTAGTGGGGTGTTATCTATTGTGTAGGCAAAATGAATTTTATTGAGATTCCTCGTGAATGTGATTTGATGACATTTATTGTTATTGAGGAAGAGTTTATTAACCATATATAAGGCCGATACACCAGTGAAATCATCTTGGATTTTTTTACTGTCTTCTAAGGCGCTAACTTTGGCATAAATCTTCATAAAATCAGCGTACAAAAGAAAGTTAGTCTATTGGATGCAGGTATGTTTGTCCTTTATGTATATTATGAATAGTAATGGTCCGAGCAAACTCTCTTGGGGGACTCCCGAGGAGATGCGGGAATTCACGACATAAACTCTTTTCCGACCCAAAAAAATAAAAAACTCCGCATATAAAAGGCCGCAAAAAACTCGGTTATCAGTAAAATCATAAGCTTATTCTTGCGATATGAGAATTTCCTTGGCATAGACTTATTTGCAGACACAAAGTATATTCTTAAGCGAAAACTTAGAATAATTAATTTGTAGTCTTAAAACCAACGCACATTACACACTGAACACATCCCTTTAAGCAAATAATTTTATAAATACCTATTATTGTAAGTGATTAATAGATGCTTGGAGCAGATATTATTAAAATGTTTTAATCTTTTTCTTTGTAAAAAATCTTCATGCATTGTAAGCTTCAATTCGAATAAATGAAAATATTACTATGGTCTCTGCTAGAGAAATCTGTTGATTTTTTTCATTAATAAGTTAGTATGTACAGCTTTCGTAACTAGTAATGATACCTCTCTATTTAATTTTTTAAAGTGGAGTTTTTTTAACAATATTCCTTTTAACGTATATATGATATTAGGTCCTTACATATGAAATTGGCGTTTAGTATGGGAGGAACATAAAGCCGATTTTTTTTTATTATAATATATTTATTTAATCAAAGTATGTACCATTGCTATCTATGCACTTTTGCCATCTCATAGGTAGTTCATAGATCCCTTTACTAAAAAAACCATTCGGACGGGAATCAATAAAATCTTTGAAGGCGGTTTGGACTGCCCCATCGGAGTTGAATTTTTTCCTTTGCATAAGTTATCCAAATTTCGAAAAAAATGATAATCTGTTGGGGCAAGGTCCGGAGAGTACGGTGGATGTCTTAGACATTCCAATTGAAGCTCCTCTAATTTGGTAGCCGTCTGTTGTGCAGTGTGTGGTCTAGCGTTATCATGAAGCAGCAGTGGCCTAGAGCGATTAACCAGCCTCGGTTGTTTAGCAGCTAGCTTTTCCATCATGGTTTGCAGTTTGCTGACAATAGACATCTGCCGTAATCGTCTGGCCAGATTTAAGAAAGCTGTAGTGAACGACACCAGCACTAGTCCACCAAACGCTCACAAGTAACTTTTTTGGAGCCAATTTTCGCTTGGGGCATGGTTTGGCTGGTTCGGCAGGGTTCAGCCATTGCGATGAGCGCTTCCGATTATCGTACAGGATCCACTTTTCATCACAGGTAATGATTCGATTTAAAATCCCTTCATTATTGTGCCGGTTGAGTAATGCAACGCAGCAGTCAACGCGCGTTTGTTGATTTGCTTCACTCAATTCGTGAGGTACCTTTCAAGCTTTTTCACCTTACCAATTTGCTTCAAGTGGATTAAAACAGTTTTATCACTAACACCGCAGCCTGCAGCTAACTCGGATGTGGTTTGCGATGGATCCGCTTCCACAATAGCCTTCAATTCTTCATTATCAACTTTGGTCTCCGGCCGTCCACGGGGCTTGTTCTGCAGGTCGAAATTTCCAGAACGAAAACGTTGGAACCAAAAACGCACTGTGTTTTCTTTTGCGGCACCGTCGCCATACACATCATTAATCCTTCGAGCCGTTTCTGCAGCACTGGTGCCACGGTGGAACTCGTACTCGTAAATAACGCGATATTTCAAGTTTTTCATTTTGTAAACTGAGTGACGCAAAGAAAAAAACAATTGAGGAAAAAACAAATGAATTATAATTTTCAAAACACAAATACATGAGTAAATAGCTGTATTAATTTGGATTTGGAATTCCTAACCAAAGAGAAGATATTTGAGATCAAATTTGCCAGTACGGCAAAACGCCAATTTCATATGTAAGGACCTAATATTTGTCAACTAGTTTCGGTTGGACTTCTTCTTCAGGACAATTATAATATAGACTGACTATATTATAATTGTCCTGAAGAAGGTTGAGTCCAACCGAAACTAGTTGACAAATATATAGCGATAAAGTGGTTTAAAACATAGTATTTAATTTATTCCTAAATGTCTTCAAATTACTTTGCCGTGAATTTAAAAATCTTCGTCTCGAAATTAAATTAAAGCAAAATTTATTTATTTTCCAAATGAGCGAGACGTTTCTAAGTGAGGTAAAGCCTTTAAGTTTAAGTTTTAAGGACGATTAGATAAATTAATAATTGTAATCGGTTCGATAAAAGTTCACAAGGTGTAATAAAAAAAAACGGAAGTGAATTAAGTGTAGAAGTCATATAAAATAGTTTAAAAATAAATATATAGTTTAGATGGTACAATCACGCTTTACGTATTCCCCTTGACTTCACAATCGTCATCTTAGAGCAGGATGACTATCTAGATTCATCATCATCATCTTCTTCATCATCCCCAGATTGTCTTAGAAGGGTCGGGGGCCCAAAGACACGACAAGGTGCTTCCATATTCCCCTGTCCTGCGCTGCTTCCGCATGAGTCAACTAGTCCAGACTCATTCTGTTTTCCATATGTTTCCATGTGTAAAGTGATCACTTAAGCCAACCGTACGATAGGTCGTAAGTCCTATGTAAACCTATAAAGACTTCTATACCTACTCTCCCTTAGTAAAAAAATATACAGTTTCGTCTCTTTATTCAGTTTTTTTTTTTTAAATAGAGTGTATTCAATGTAATATAATTAATACACATTTATATTACACGCTTACCCTCTTTTAAATGAGAATTTATTTTCGTGTTTAAAAGTGGGGGCATTGTCATATATGCGTATATCTATTATTAATGAAATCGTTAGTGTAAGACATTAGATTAAATAAGTAAGATATAGACAAAGAAATATTAGATTAAGTTTTAAAAATTAAGACATTAAATTAAGTAAGTAAGATATAAAGAATACAAAAATGTGAGACATTAGAGTAAGTAAATAAGATATACACAAGGAAACATTTAATTAAGTTATAAAAATTAATAATTAAGAAGATATTGTAATAACATTTAAAAGTATACATAGATTGTTTTTGATAAGATTTTTTCATTGCGTTATTGTGATGGTTTTTTGTAGATTTTTCAATTTAGTCTTGAATTTTCTATAATTTTTTTTCGTCTTCATTTCATGGGAATAGCATTAAAGAATGATACTCCTTGATAGGAGAAATGGTGTTGGGCTGTGCTAGTATTACATTTAGGTATCAAAATATTTCCAGCTGATCTCGGTCTATTACTAAAACATCGAAATGTTCTATTATTGATATACATTTTGTGAATTTGAAGTATCGCATTTTTTTATAGATTATATTTTGAATAGTTATTTAATTATCATTTTGAGAGGTATATACATTTATCTATTGTGTCGCCTTACCAATTTGTGTGTCAGGGAAACCTTTCGGATCAATGGACAGATACCCTTTCACAAGGCCCCGCGCACAGGTAGCTGCCCATATAAAAATAATAGGTGCTTTTGAACCATTTGTTTGGGTTTTAAAGCCGACCTGGGGGGTCCCCGACGTGTCAGGACTCCCGCTGTTCCACAAAGGAAGGCAATTTACCAATAAAAAAATTGGATATAAATCTAAAGCCGTACCTGGGCGAAACCGGATTACTTTTTTGCTCGACAGGACACGAATCAGAAGTGAGAAGAAGTCTCCTGAAGATGCATCTCGGGCGTTGTGATCACCAGTGGCGTGCAGCGCATACAAGCAAAAAAGCTGTGCATTAGTAAAGATTCTGAGAAACAAATATTAATTAAATAATCCTCATCTTAAGAAAGAGTTGATTTAAAATTCTAGCCGTATTTCGTCCTACGGCTAGAAGTTTTATTTCTGACGTTTTCATTTAACGTGACGTATCTGTTTTTTTCGATTTAAAATTCTAGCCGTAATTCGTATCTACGGCTAGAAGTTTTATTTCCGACTTTTCTGCGCTCAACTTCATGTCAATTCTTTATTTTAATTCGCCTACCAATTTGTTCCACAGATATAGTCAAGTCGAGAAAAAAACCGTGTATTTTTAATGCTGCGAGTTTTGTGTAGTAGCGTCCTTCTTCGAAAGGTCCTATGCCAGGCGCACGTCATGCAGAAATGTTATTTTTTACAAATTCCACCCAAAACTTTCGGTGTAAATTTTATGTCTTTTCTGTGGTAAATGTAAATACGAATACGACAAATATCATCTGTCGTCTGTCATATAATGTTATCATAAAATGTTTGATTTATTTTTGTGAAAAGAAACGTATATCTGAAATTAGTATTATTCCCGATTTAATTATATATAAATCGTCTTCGAAATATGTTGGAATTTTTCGCCGTATTAGCTATACCTATATAAAATATTTATTTATTTAGAATATATTGTTTACAATACTTCTTTTATAGTGCAGTTATTTTTGTTGATTGAAGCTACTCAAAATAGTTCATTATATATAGTTAAAAAAAATTAAAAATGTATATACCCTTATATATATTTCTAATAGGTATTAGGTATATACAGCATAACCTAAGTTTATACCCACTGCACGCCACTGGTGACCACTGGGATTATCTCGAATGATACTATATTTTACATTATTTATTTATTTTTTATACATGTTTAACTGTCCCTAGTAAAGTAATAGGTACTTGTGTTTGGGGACAGGAGTATGATACATAAGAGCATGAATGAATAAGTATGTATAAGTTAATAATGGAACAGTGTAGAGAAATACAAACATCATATAAGATAAATATTAGTGACTCAAGTATACTAATTATTTCTGAGTATCGTTATTTTTTATAATTCTAACTATTTTTTGTATTAATTATGTATATTCTATTTGTTTTATGTATTTCATGAATTTTGTATAGTGTTCTTCAGTTTTAATATTCATTGGTAAGTTATTGAAATATTTGACACCTAGATATGTGTAATTAATGTGGCTGTTTTGTTATATTTTAGGAATGTTTAAGCATCCTATTATTAGCTCACTATGGCTATGACTATGAGTATTATGAGTTTGTGTTGTATTTGTATTTTGTTGGGTGAATGTTCCTTTATGTATTTGTAAAATTGAGGTGTTTTTGTATAATCTGTCTGATTTTGGTACATTAATTTCTTTAATAAGTAAATCAGTAGGGAAGGTTCTATGTTTTTTTAATATTACTTTGATAATTAATTTTTGAGTTTTTTTAAGAGTCTGTAAGTTACTTTTGTAAGAGCTCCCCCCCAACTTAATATTTCGTATTGTAATATAGATTGTACAAAAGCATAATATAATGTTCTAAGTGATTCAATCGTTAGAATGTTGCGTAATCTTAAAAATATATATATCATTTTTCGCACTCTATTTACAATCATGTTTATATGATTCTTCCATTTCAATTGTTGGTCTATATTAATTTGTTTTATTACATTTTTCATGAGTACAATCATGTGGTGTCACCCGAGATTTACAATAAGTTATATTACATAATTTGTTTGATCAACAACTTCCCCTAGTTTTTATTTATTTCAAAAAATATTTATTTATTCATCAATTTAAATGATACAAATTAATTCATTTTAATTGATTATATTTTACAAATACAAGAATAATAGAAAAATCGCTGATTTAATGATCCTACATAAAATTGTAAACGGCTACTTTTATGTGCAAAATGTTCTTTTCGAAATTCGGATAATAGTTTCAATTAGAGTCACCATAATTCGTAATATCTTTCATTTAAATTTTTTCAATACGTCTATCAAATACTTCACTACAATTACCAATTTATCAAAACACACCATTTATTCGCAAAGCAATATATTTTTTTTCTAACTGTAAATCGAAATTTAAAAATAACATTATTTTGCAATTAACAATGTGGTTACAACAGAACGCTTGCAAGTTGACAAGTTCAAATCTTCTCGTACAGACTCCCATCGCCTCTCTCGCTCCATGGCCGCCCGGTTTTCTTCTTATTTAGTATTGAACCAATCGGATCGAGCCTTCTGAGCCACAATTTTATTAATAATCCGTGCAACATCGTTTCTTAAGAAAAGTCACATGGATGATGGGCTTGGATAGAGGAGACTACTCGTACAGTGAAATTGAGTCAATGTTAAAAATTTATAACCTCCAAAAACATAGAGAAAACACTGACTTAATCACCATATTCAAAATATTAAACGGCCACACTGATGTGCCTTCGTTACTGGGCCAAATAAAATTCAATATCCCTCAGAAATAATGAACTGTTGTTCCTTAGCCATCATAGAACCAATTATGGATTTCATGCTCCCATGTCACGGCTATGTCGTCTTATAAATTCAAGACAGGATCTGAACTTCTTTGGTGTAAGTCTGTCCAGATTTAAACAATCTCTGATTAGATAGTCCAGACCTTGTCTCCATCTTGTTAGTAATTTTCATTTATCCTTGTTTTTGTATTTAAATTGCTATAATTTTTATTCTGATGTGTTATATATTGTTCATGTTATGTATTATATTTTATTGGACTATGTCCGTTAATATCAATAAATAAAAAAATAAAAAAATGTATTTTAAATTAATACTCGGATATTGATTAATATTGTATAATCAATAGTGATCAGTATAATCAATAAGAATCGTTGTTTTTGTAAAACTGTTTTACCCAGAATGTGCGTTATTTCTCTGTATATAAAATAACGAAATCTATTTTGTGTCAATTGACAGAATAGTAATATTTGAGTTTAAAATATACATTTTTGATACATGTTATCATTACTCGATACAGCTTGGGAAATATGTCCCGTCTCCCCAAGATTAGACCCCAAATGTCAAGATAAAGAAGTAATAACTGGGGTCCGTTGACACTAGAGATCTCATATTTGTAAATGATGCGTTTGTTTACCCTACTGCTCCACGCTGGCCGACCAACACCGACCAGGTTATCGGCTCTCAGATGTCCTAAACCATTTTAAAAATTAAATTAAATTCATATTATATTAAAGGAAACACATTCTTATTGTGAAGTTGTAATTTCAGAACAAAGTTCTATGAATTATTAAACAATTTTTATTAATCTATTAGAAAAGACATACAGAAAAAGTCAAATTAACGAAAAAATATTTCAATGCCACCGGGACTCGAACCACGGGCCTCACATTCTATCCGGAAATGGCTTTTTTTAAATTTTTTCTGTATGTCTTTTCTAATTGATTAATAAAAATTGTTTAATAATTCACAGAACTTTGTTCTGAGATTGCAACTTCACAATAAGAATGTGTTTCCTTTAATATATATATATATATGTGTTGTATCAAATGTTTAAAAATTAATTAAAAAATGATATTAATTAATTTTTGGTATCCTCAAGCGGTAGATACGCGAAGGTATTCGTAACTATTGCATTATAAAAAGTGGATAACTTTAAAAATGGAATAAAAAATATTGATCAATTAAAAAGAGACTACATACAAGGTTGAAAATTTTTCGTTAACTTACCAGAGTGCCGCGGCGAAATTGGATAACGCGACATTCCCGGATAGAATTGGAGGTCCGTGCTTCGAGTCCCAGCGGCATTTAAAATATTTTTTCGTTAATTTGATTTTTCTGTATTTATAATTGATTAATAATTTTTTTAAAATTAAATTCAATTCAATTCGATGGCGAACGAAACATGAAAATTGCTCACACTTCACATAAAATATTTTTAATACGTAATGTACCATTCCGGCAGTGACACATACAAGCCACGTTCCTTAGCCAATGGGCGACTGCCGTGCGTCGCTACATGTCATTGGTTTGCATAGTAATCATATCGTGACCGCTATTATATAACATTGGACACCTCGTCAATTTTTTTTAAATAGAGATTTGAACACGGAATACGTGTCGCATCAATACTCTTACTATTTTCAAACTAAGCTAAACGCTTGTGCTATGAAAATAGGGCAAACTTGCTGGTGTCCTGGGGTGGGGCTCGAACCACCGACCACACCTGTTCACCAGGCTAGCGTCGTGACCATTACACCAAGTAGCTACTTTGTACATAAATAAGTACACACCTCCCGTCTATTTGGTGTTGGGTAGTGGTTCTATGATTGGTAAGTAACTGATTTTTCTAAATTCGACGGTAACCATCGCAAACGGTACTCGACAACATTTATATCGATACAATCAAATTTCAAATAACAGTATTATGCGCAACCGGTTAAAATAAGGGTTTATCATTAATGCTGGGATAACAAACATCAATTATAACAATCTTGCTATGCTGAGAATAGGGGGTGCTATAAAGAATATTTAATTTAATTTTTTTGTCTATACGGTAAATAGAACCATTGAAAATTAAAGAAAAAACAAACGTAATAAAATAACAATACGACTATTATGAACATTAAAAAATATAAAAAAGTAACCCATAAAAACCAAGTTTTTATTATACTCCCTTTCTTTGTAAAATATAACAACAATTAATGACGAATTAAAACATATAACATAACACTAAACTTGCAGTAAGTTAATATATTTCTAAAATGTCAGATGTTTTGAGCTTTGATAAGACACTTCATGCTTTGAAGATTAAATTCTAAAAAGATTTGTCAGTCAATTTAGATTTTCGACATTCGTAGTGAAGTACCTATTATGAATACCGATGGAGTAATTCAAATTTAGAAAATATTCCGCGACGTTATCGGGCCGCCGTAATCAAACTTTTCTAATGATTCCAATTTGAAAAAACCAATAAAATTACTAAAAATCCGAAATTATATTATAATTATTAATTTTTTTTAACGAAAATTTGATAAATCTTCTTGGTCGTCGCTACGAGTCTACTTGCCAAGTTTCAGCTCGATTGGATTACGGGAAAAAGGTCAAAAATCGATCCAAAGTTTTTTTTGACGGCAAGCCGGCAAGCAAGCGAGCAGACGCCACGAGTTAATATAAAGGGAGTAAAAATAGTTAGTAAGCATTTCCAGTATATTCGGAAAAAAAATGTATTGCCGTCGTTAACCTATTTTTAACAATATTGTTAAAAAATCTATGTTCGCAGTAACTAGATAACTTGACAAATATATAATAGGCATAAAATTTAAATGAAATCTAGCGGCTCCAGACAATGTTGGTTACCAATGCATGGAGAATCAAACTATCTCAGCTTGACTTTTCATATGACGGTCAATATTTACAATCATGTTTTCTTTTCAATTACTCCAATATTCCTGTGAAAAGATATTACAATAAATATGTGTTATCATCGTCATCATCAGCCAACACACTGCTGGACGAAGGGCAATTCGTCTTATTATTTTTTTTGTTTTTTTCACGCGTTGTAAGTTAGAATGAACAAATGACTGCACATAATCGAGTAATTGCACAACTGCACATAAATCCAGAATAAATTGGAAACACCTACAAACCGGTAGAATATTTGGAAATACATATAGGAGAGTGCCAAAGGCATAATTGCAGAATACACGCACCTTCACGGATATTATTCTTTTTTTTTTCACACGTAAAGTCGAGTGTTCTGATTTCAAAAATGATATTTATATACGGCGGAGAAAAGTGTTAAAAAAGTTATCAAAGTTCAAACATTCCTAATTTTCACATTATAAATCTAACAGTTGCATGTAGATGATATGAATGACAACTTTCCGTAGAATATGGATAAATATTGATTGAATTTATTTGCAATAAAATTAAATAACTTAACCTTACCTAACCTAACCTAACCTAAACCAACCTAACCTAACATAACCTAACCTAACCTAACGTAACCTAAAAGTAAATTTGCAATAAAATTAATTAAACTCATCTAACCTAATTTATCCAAACCTAACGTAACCCAAAAATAAATTTGAAATAAAATTAAATAAACTAACCTAATAGTTAAGTTAGTCCTATTTTCATAGCACAAGCGTTTAGCTTAGTTTGAAAATAGTAAGAATATTGATGTGACACGTATTCCGTGTTCGCATCTCTATTTAAAAAAAAAAAAAAAAAAAAAAACCTAACCAAACCTAACCTAAAAATAAATTCATCCATTCAAACAATATTTATCCATTGTCTACGGTAAGGCGTCATTTATTTTATAGATAAAACATGCAACTTTCAGATTTATAAGCTGAAAATTACGAATGTTTGAATGTCCCCTAGCGGCAGTTACACAAAGTAATTTGTCCCTACCGTACCAGAAAAAATGGATTGCTCTAAAAAATAGATAAAATTAGACTTTGACATATTTTCGGAAATCTACAATGCTGCTATAACGTAATTGGATAACGCGCCTGTCCCGGATAGGAGGAGATCCGAGGTTCGAATCTCGGTAGCAGCCAAATATTTTTTCGTGGATTTGATTTTTCTGTATGTCTTTCTAATTGATTAATACATTTGGTTTTAAATTTCACAGAACTTTGTTCTGAAAAAATTTCAACTTCATAATAAGAATGTATTCTTAAATTATGATAATTTCTTAATCAATATCAATATCGTAATTGCCCACCTTTCATTTGGAGTAATGTATTTCTTACCTTTTAGTACACTCCCTTATTATCCGCTGCTAATAAAGTTGCCGGGCGATTTTAATTAAAGTTAAAAAAAAACAATTTATTCCGAACCCCGTATTAATTTAGTACCGGCAAATTATTTAAAAAGCGAGCAGGTTTCTTCTTTCCTTTCGCTTAATTTAAGGGCGCGACGAGGCTCTCGCCTCAAGCGTGCCAAGAAGTTATTTGTCAAATTAAACATTTGAATGTATGTATATTAATTTCAATGTGTAAATTGAGGTGGTAGAGATTTTCTCTCACGAAGGTCCGTCCACAGATCGAAAACATTGATCAATAATTGAAAAACATTAATTAAACAAATTTATAACATTAACTACCCTAAACGGAGTGGCAGAGTCGCTGGTGATCCATGGACAGAAACCACAGACAATTTAGCCACAATTTCAGCAATATTTATTTTATTTTATTTATTCATGGGAAACTAACAGTACATATAAAAATCAGATTACACATGATTATGAAATAGTATAGAGATCATCTTACAAGTTTCTACAGAATTAACATGTTTATATGTATTAACATATAGCAACAATAACTTAAGTTATACAATAAAACAAATAAGTGAAAGTTTTGAGTTACGAACAAACTATGAAAGTCAAAGAATTAAAGCTAAAAGGGAATCAGGAATAGATAGGAAAGAACAGATCTACTTAGTAAAAAGGGGAAGAGATAAGAAGAAAAAGAAGTGCAAAAGATATATAGAATAAATATATCTGATCAATACATCTGCATACACATAGACGAAGTCTGGACAAAAGAAAGAAAATGGATTAAAAAAGAGAAAAAAGGTTTATGACTGAGGTGAATATCCAAGAGTTTTATATAGTTATAGTTATATATTATATATAGAAGCATTGAAATAAATGGGGAGGCATAATTTTTTTTAAATAGAGATGCGAACACGGAATACGTGTCACTTCAATATTCTTACTATTCTCGAACTAAACCAAAAGCCTGTGCTATGAAAATACGTCCAATTTGCTGGAATGAGGCTCGAACCATCGACCGCCAGATCACTAAGAGAGCGTCACGAGACGAAGCTATTTATATATGAGATACGTGTACGGAAGTCTCTTATACGATGACCTAAGGCTCACAACCTGAATGAGCTGGCTTAGGTGATCACTTTACACAAAACTTTCACCAATCCCATCGTAAGAAAATCCACACATCAAATTTTTTAAAGTTCTATAAATACGTTCGAATTTTGGGAACCTTCCCTATATCTGATTGGTCTATGCTAGAGACATCTGTATTATTTTATTATTAACTAGTTAGTATATATAGATTTCGCAGCTGGTAATGATACCTCTATTTTTTAAATAAATTAAAATAATTTCTGTTATTTTCCATTCAAAAATTATCACAAAAACTATTAAGACGATTTCGTTAAAATTTTTCGCACATCTTACTAATAAAATTATCTAGGATTTAAGCAATTATATTAAGACGGGTTTCGAGTGTGCAATTGAAATTGCTTGAATATGAAAAATGAGTCATAGCTGGCTCTGACAAGTCTCGTCAGTGTACACGCGCCATTAGATAATCTTTATATTCCTTAAAAATACTTTGTGAAGCATTTTATCAAAGTAATTTAGAGTATGCATCTCAGATCAGCAATGCATTGCGAGAATAAAACAATTACATAACAGGTTCTTTTGCAACTTCAGTGGTGGCTCTGGAGTGCCTTTTGGGTCTGACTTTCAGTAACATGAAAATCCTGGAACATCGAAGAGTGCGTGCTGATCAAATATAACTTTATATCTTTGCCTCCTATTGACTATAGGAGTCAATTAAAGTTGATCCCTACTCAATTTCTATCGAAACCGAGCCGACAAATACGCCCTTCTATGTTCTCGGAAGAAGCTTTTGCAAAAAACGCCTTTGTAATGTTTTGATATTAATTTCGCCACATAAAAAAAAACGAGCGAGCCTTACTGTAGTCGCATATGATGTGTAACATTTGACATCTCACAATTAAACATATCAATTGAGCAGCAAGAGAAATTAACATCAAAATATGAAAAAGCTAATACTTATAAACTTATTTATTAATTAGCAAATACAAGTAAAGAAAATATGTGTGCATTTATTTATTACTGAATTTTGCCGCACTAGGTATATATCTACTATATATCTACATACGCAATTTTTTTATCTACATACGCAATTTTTTTAGATATGTGTTTGGTCAATTATATGTTTTTATTTATTTTCATAGATGGCAGTAGTGTGCCGCCATACATATTGTATGAAAACTTTGAATAAATATTTAAAAATAATCACATAAATTAAATTTGAGAATTTGAAAATTTGAGAATGTAAATCATTAAGGGTAGTTATTGTTTACATTAACGTAAAAAAAAAGTATTTATTGGATAGTTTCGAAGATATAAGCCAAAATATATCAAAGTTACAACATCCACACGCGTGACACCAGCCGCGCAGCATATATACAAAATCAGAAGCGTTGTCTGTTAGAAGTGTGCATCTTCGCTATGATGGCACTTGCTTGACATTGATTTGTTTATAAACGATGATTTCTTTCCATCCTTAAAATTACAATTAGAAGGACATTCGAATACGGTAAAAAAATTGAAATATTAGATCTTTTACAAAATGAATTAAACCTACGGGAAGAGGACCGAAATAATATGCTCACAATAATAGAGTTTTCAAGGCTTACCTTAAAGAAAATTTCAATATCTGGTTAGGTATAAACGGGATGATTAGATGGCCTGCAAGAAGTCCAGGTCTGAAGCCTCTGGACTATTTTTTTATGGAGCCATGTAAAAAATTTTAGTTACAAAAATTCTTCTGAGACTGTAGAACAGCTAAGGGTTGAGGTAGAAAATGTTATTAGGAGCGCTCACCACAACACTTTGAATGTCAAAAAAAGTAACCCATAAAAACCAAGTTTTTATTATAATTTTAATTGTTGTTATAAAATATAACAACAATTAAAGACGAATTAAAACATATAACATAACACTAATCTTACAGTAATTTAATATATTTCTAAAATGTCAGATGTCTTGAGCTTTGATAAGACACTTCATGCTTTGAAGATTAAATTCTAAAAACATTTGTCAGTCAATTTAGATTTTTGATATTCGTAGTGAAGTACCTATTATGTATACCGACGGAGTAATTCAAATTTAGAAAATATTCAGCGACGTTATCGGGCCGCCGGCCGTTGCTAATTAAACTTTTGTAATGATTCCAATATGAAAAAACCAACAAAATTTCTAAAAATCCAAAATTATACTATAATTATTATTTTTTTTAACGAAAATTTGATAGATCTTCTTGACCGTCGCCACGAGTCTACTTTCCATGTTTCAGCTCGATTGGATCACGGGAAAAGGGTCAAAAATCAATCCAAAATTTTTGTTGACAGCAAGCCGGCAAGCAAGCAAGCAGACGCTACGAGTTAATATAAAGGGAGTAAAAGGACTTCATTTGTGTCCGGAACGAGGGATCTCATTTCGAACAACACATCAGTTAAATAAGTAAAGTGTAACAAAATTGTAATTTTAAATAGTTCAAGTACTAAATAGTTCTTGCTAGGTAATAATGTTACGTAATATGTGTCCTTCGTATTAGAATTATTGATGATAAAATAAACATTTTGTTGGAGAGATTTTATCCTGAATCCTATCGATTAGTAGAATAAATTAGTGAGTGTTAATTTTTTGAATTTTTAGCTTTTAGCGATTCCCGGGTGAGGCAAGCGAATTTAAAATAATCCTTGAATGCCGTTTTGTTTTTTTTTTTAAAATAAAGGAAAATTTCCTTTAAGTAAAATAATCTATCTTAAGGATTTAAAGTGGTTTCCTTTCAGGGCCCACTGATTTTTTGCATCCTGTATAATCATATTAATAACTTACTTACGTACTTCATAAAGTTGTTATTTACTAATATAGCTAACATTTTGTTAAAATGCCTGACCAGTTTAAATATTAATAATAATTCTAGTCTCTAATTAGTCCCTGAAGATCTATTTTCAGCTATGCTAAAAAATCGTCCTAAAGAGTTAAGGTTATTATTACGGTCGTTAGACATTTTTAACTGTATTTTCGGATATTTCATACGCACAGTATGTATTACCGAGAAGCGAATCTCGACGTTTCGTTGGATACTTATCCAACGTCATCAGGAGGACGACCTTTACCCGCGGAGGTGGAGGTCGGACTGATTAAAGGTGCTGCTTTCTAGGGCGTAAATTGTATGCACTTTGTTGTGGAGTGTTCTCTTCTTCTACAATAGAGGTCGTCAGTGTGCAATACAGTCGCAGTGACAAGGCAAAAATTTTATCAACAGAACCGTACCTTATACCCAGATTAGTGATAGTCCATTGAAATATACAAACATCCCAATTTCAATAGAGATGACAGTTACAAACTATCAAGTATTTGGCGCCCTGTTCTAACGACACTGATTCAACCCTTGAGAGAAGTCGCAGTAAAATCCGCCGACGTAACTAGTACATATTGCACACTGACGACCTCTATTGTAGAAGAAGAGAACACTCCACAACAAAGTGCATACAATTTACGCCCTAGAAAGCAGCACCTTTAATCAGTCCGACCTCCACCTCCGCGGGTAAAGGTCGTCCTCCTGATGACGTTGGATAAGTATCCAAAGAAACGTCGAGGTTCGCTTCTCGGTAATACATACGGTGCGTATAAAATATCCGAAATTACAGTTAAATCGTCCTAACTTACTATTGTCGTATATAATTTTTCATTCTATCATTTTCAATCTACTTGTAAAGAACTACGGACTAGCTCTATTACACTTTGCATACTATAAAAACTTTAATGAGATTAGATGAGCAGATGCTGGAAGGTTCCTGATTCTTAGGCAGATCTTTTATTTTTGGCCTTGGCGTTTACGCTATGACATATTAAAACTTTGGTGTGGTGTTTTTCCTCGCTGAATCATCAAAATTTATGGCTTCGGCTGGTGGCCCTGGGTGTCTGCGCGCCTCTTGGTCCGGTAGCTGACCACCGAAAGGTTTGCAAACATCTTCACTTATGGACAAACACGGGTCTCCGTATAATGTACGAGCAAACAGTATTAAGTGAGCTCGCGCCCAACTGGCCGCCCGACTGAGTGTTTGCTGTCGACAACTAGAATTATTTGCCCTGTCGCTGACAAACTCGTCAGCTTATATTATATCTAAATACGTAACGTTGCGTAATTTTTAGCCAAATAAAATATTTTTTTATTTAAAAAAGATGTGAGAGACGAATAAATATTACATTTATAATGCCTAAATGTAAAACAACCCAAATGCAGCATCACTATATTTATAAAGCCATTAATTACTATAATAACTTACCCATCGAGATACGATGCATCAGTAACCCCTCAGAGCAAATCAAAAAAATTAAAATTTTCTTAAAATCAAACTTAAATTCATAAATCATTTAAACCTATAGCTTTTTTCAAAATAACTCCTATACTTTCATTATCAATTTACCTTTTTACTGTATTAATAAATAACTTGTATACACTATGTACCAATATATTATAACAAGGAATAAGAACTGTGGCTCCCTCATCAGACTCAAGAGCTTCTCTTCACTGATGAGGTCTACATGACTACCTAGTATTTAAAAAAAATGTTTAATCTGAAATGTTATATATAAGAACTGTATTTGTACCATAAATTAAATAAATAAAAAAAATTATCATATATAAACATTAGGATAATAATAGATAAATATATAAAAAAGAGAAAAAAAGTTTGTTTAATTCATAGTACGTTCAGAATATTTTAAGTTTGTCCAAACTTTTCAAAAGAGTGAGAAAGTGATCGAAACAATAAAAACAGCTTGAAATAGAAAAAATCAAGAAACGGTGTAATAATAAGTATGTGAAAAATTCTATAAGCATTTATTAACTACAACGTTCTGATTTAAATACATATCCAGCGACTTTTTGCGTAATAAATACAATTTTGAATTCTTTTAGTATTTTAATTTGCCTCCCACAGAAACGTCCCGTGATAATACCTTTTACGTTAACTTTTTGTTAATTGCCAAAAAGGTAATAAAACTCTATCACTTCCTCTAGTTAAAATATTTCATCGTGCAAGACAGATATCAAATAACTAAAATACAGAAATAATTTCGCAATGCATTTAATCTGCTACGGATACAGATCAGAGATGCATACTCTAAATGACTTTGATAAAACTTTGATAAAACAAAACTCCTTTATGTACAGATCCACAAATTCATTTAACACAAACTATCACCACATTGACATTTTCAACGCAACAATAAGAAACATAAAACAAACAATATCTACACTACCGCACCCAAACTAATTTGTACATCATATCTTCCCTTCTACTCCCGTCCCACATTCCCCTCCACCCTCTCCATTCGCTATTAATGTATGTTAAAGTAAATTTTTAAATTCAGTGGAAAATTTTTAAGATTGTTTTAAAATAAATAAATAAACACACAAATACACACACCCACACAAACTCACTATTGGACATGTTTGTTCTTATTTTTTTATCGATTGTTTATATGTGTTTTCTTGTAATTGGCCCAAAACTCTGTACATCAATTATTGTTTTTTTTCAAGATTGATTAATTATATGGCTGTAAGAAAACCAATAAATGAAAATAAAATAAAAAAATAAAATGCATCATGTTAGTATTAAGGAATATACATAGATTTAGAGTATTTTTATTCAATGTTTACAATATTTACAGTGTTTACAAAATTAATTAAGCTTTTTTCATCGTTGCTGAGAGTCTTGGCAGCAAGTAAACACTAAATTGGTTTGACGCCCTGCCTGCTACACTAGTAATTTACTGTATTATAGCAGACAGTGCTCTTCCAGTAGTATTCTTGTTCAAGAATATTTATTATTTATGTAACATTTGTGAATCAATCTTATTGCCAATTAAAAATAAGTAATAGTAATAATTAAATGTTTACAATTTAATAATGCTGTTAATTCTATTATAGACAAAGAAAAAAAAAATGATCTGAAGAGGATATTTAATAAATGTTCTTGTAGGTATTAGTATTTTTCAAATTAAGGTTATATCTTGGCTTTTAATATGTTTTGGGCATGCTTCCTTCCCTTTTCATGCAGCCAGAATTTCACTTTTGAAGAAACATAAATATGCGAGATTATGGCTACAGTTTTTAGTTTGGTGTTTAGAGTATTGAATATTTTTGGAGCTTGGAAGAGGTGGAATCTTTGTGAAAAGGTTTTTGTGAATTTTGGTACAAGATAGTCGCAGTTCACCTGTGCCCTTGTTGAGTGAGAGCGAGTTATTTGTTTGTGATCTTGTTTATGTCGGAAAAAATATTTAGGTAGGTAGGTAGATATGAATCCTTTAGGAGTAGGCTTTGGAAATAATTTGGCAAAACAATTGTGGTTGTCGAACATGGAACTTGTGGGTGGGGGGCGCGAGAGGATATTTGTCCTCTGGTATTTTTTGTTTTTTATGGCTTTATTTTTATTTAAGGGGTCCCCACCAATATTTAAATACTGGGGTATCTAAATATTGGAATATATATATAATTCGGGAAGCAGAGAATAAAAAGAAGAATTTGGAATATACTTACAAGATTTATTTAATTTTGAATACACCGATTTTTAACAATAATTTTTAATAAAAACTTAAGACTAGTTATAAAACACTGGATGAACGGGGTCTACGAGGAGAGTGTTAGAAATCGCGTCTCTCCCTCTATTTATAGACATTTGCGAATGCTTCCAGAATATTCTCCCAAAAAAGGTATAGGGCTGTGCTGTCTGCGGCTTCCGACATGATCGATATGTTTCGATGAGAATATCGAAAAATATCGATCCAAGCCTCAGACTACAAACTAATAACTAGTAGGAACTTAGAGTATACTCTAAGAGTAGGAAGCTAATCTTTATTACTAAAACTTCATTAGTTTCCTGTTCCTTCCTGCTGCAACCTGCAACGTGTCGCCGTGTTGCATTATTTATTTGGGTTAATTAAGAATTTTTTACTGCACTCCCTTTCGGGGGAATCGGCGGCCCGGGAGTAATTTATGCCGTCTTATTTACAAACTTCTTCGTTTATTAGAGCCATAAATCTGGAGTGGTCCAGACGGCGCAAAGTGCGGCGTTCAGTTCTGCAGGCTCTAAAAGAAAGGCTCCGATTGAGCTAAAGAACTAGTTCACGAGGTAACGCTTTCGTTAGGAGTTATAAATGGTGTGTTGTATAACTTGCGTTGGAACATATCGGGACAGAATGCGTACGTGCGTATCAATCTGTCCCTAATACGTTCGCAGTCTGGGTCTCTTACAAGTGAACTTAGCCAATATATGAAATATACACAATGCTCCCTTTGATGGCTAACTTCATAGTGTGAAAACTTACGTCGCATGGAGCGCGCGCAATTAGCTTAGGTAAAGTTGCCGGAAATCGGGGTCCTGGAAGAAGAAGGAGAAAATTATGACCGAAAAACCTGAGGTAGTGATTTGGCCAGTCTACTGTAGAGCTTTTTCGGGGCGCAGTAAATAAAGTGATAGGCCTTAAGAAGAAGAAGAAGATTCTGCTGCGAAATATGAAATATCATAATGGTCTGTATCCATGGATGTGGTTCATGACTTGAGATAATCTCTGAGACAGAGAAAGCGCCTCTACTGGATTATTTGCAAACAATCAGAGTCGTTAGAAATGAGCGAGCTACGACTTCCCTTTTTTTTTTAAATTTATTTATTTGCTATGTTAGTTAATATTACACCCTGTATATTAACTAGTATTTTACACTTTAGATTCTAAAACCTGTTACTAATATACTATCCGTAATAATCTACATATGTATATTTACATCTAATTTAATCTATGGTAATCTTTTAATATTATGATCTAATCTATTGTACAATCAATAGTAAAAAAAATAATATATCTTATAATATGATCTAATCTATGGTACAATCTATAATATAATAAATCTTATACTCTACAATTCTATACTATTTTTACAACAATTATAGTTTTATTTTTAAATTCATTCATCTTATTTATATTCTTCATGTTTTCTGGCATCTCATCATATTTTTTTTTACACCTCCGTATATTAGAAAATTCTGTGTGTATACTTTTTTCTTATATGGTAATCTTAAGTATTTTATTTAAGTTATCGATAATGCATGTGTTACGGATAATTTATGCAGTAACGAATGTATATGTAAAATGAATAATTTTCAGTTTATTTAAATTTTTTTCATACATCAATGCTTTCATTCACGCAACACAAGTGGGAATAGTATAAGGCTATATAAAAAAAAATTAAAGACACATAGCCACCGACAACTGACAACCTCAGCACCACTTAAAATGGAGGAATTACTTTAAATATGTAGCTTCTAAAGAACAACTTAAAACATATTTATGAAAAAATAATTTCAAGCCAACTATCTCAATAAATATTAGGTTGTTCTGAAAATATTGGCCAATTTAAACATCAAATTCAATAAAATACAACGTTAGAATTAATAAACGTTATTAATACATCACATATTTTTGCCAACGAATTCCAAGCTTATTTATTTCCTGTAGAACGAAACCCAGGCGGATTGAAATTCAAGAATTATTTAAAGGTATATTCCGTTGCTTCTCTGCTTTGAAATTTTTTCATCGTAAATTATAGTCAATTTGTCGAGGTGCTTAAAAAGTTTAAAGATATCGTGAAGCAAAATGTCCTTTTCGATTAATCAGTGCTGCTTATTTCACGGGTGTTTTCTTCCACGAAGGTTTCAATTCGTTGTTTTTCATACTAGTAGACATAAATTGCATGTATATTTCCATAGAATTCCTGCTGTTTGTTATTTATTCTATGAGTAAAAAATTGGCGAACAATGCAAAAAAAGTGTAAACTTTTCGACAGCCAAAAATAAAGGAATCATCCAATGTGGCTACCAATTATTACCAATGTCAAGCCATGTGTATTCTAACATACCTAAAAACGAAGAAAAAACTCAAAATACACAATGTACAATTTATATAACAAATAATAGGTACATGATACTCTAATAATAAAACATTATAAATGAAGACTATAGGTTCAGGTTATCGTTTAGAAAATGGATGTTGTGTATGAGTGAGTTTTTGAACGATGATGATGAGGTATCTGCCAGAATATGTTATGTTGTATTATGTATTGTGGTATGAAATACCACATATCTATTATATAAGTAGACAAATGACGACCCCATGGCAAGAAGTTGTTAACTAACATTTTTGTCAAAAATGAGTTAATAAGCCGTCTAAACTAAATATTTTACGCTCTTTCCATTGGAAATAAGTTCAGAACTTTAAAATAATTAGAACATGTTCAAATCATAGGGATGAACATGTTAATTACACTTTTTCATAAAAATCAAATCAGTTACTAATGGGAAGAACATGTTATCTTCAATAATAACATGTTCATGCTATCATTCTGAAATTAACACGCCTTTTAATTTGATTGGAATATTTATGGTTAATATAAATTTTACTCTGGCAGTACTGTCATATATTTGTTTTTATGAAGACTATTTTAACGTGTACTTATATATTATTTTTCAATAATGTTAAATGGTACATACCATGTTTTGTATTATTAATTAACATGCGAGGTATTTTGTAATTTTGGATACTGGATGGTAAAAACGGATAACATTTGAAGGGTTAAAAATGTCCTTAGGTTTTCACGGCCGTTCAGAATCTTCTGTGTATAGTTTTCTGGGATATTCTGCCGTGTGTGTGTGACCTCTCTGGCCAACGTTTCGGATCCCATTGCAGGGTCCATCATCAACCCTGATGATGGACCCTGCAATGGGATCCGAAACGTTGGCCAGAGAGGTCACACACACACGGCAGAATATCCCAGAAAACTATACACAGAAGATTTGAAGGGTTGTTTGATGTTCGTGTTTTACCAATTTTAAAAAGGTGTTATTCTATTAAAAATGAGTTCCAGAGGCGAAAAAATGGTTGTTTACTACAGTTTTTGGTGCATAAATGCATTTTCTTTACTTTGTAAATACTTTTTTTGATATTTAAGTGACATAAATCAATAAAAATTAATCTAAATTAATTTCAAAGGCGAAATGCAAATGTTTAATTATCTCAAAATGACTTGAATCTTAGTTAACAACTTCTTGCCACGGGGTCTTCAAATATGTTAAAGACATACGAAGCCTATGAGCGTTTCATTTCAGAGGCTCCATATTCCCCGCCGCTATTTCCTTCCCTGCAGCCTCTGGACCGGTTCTCCGCGGCGGTAAATCTCTCGCGCCGCCCCTCGCTTGTCTAAGAATTTGTCCTGTTCTTAAATACACGGAGCGTTTGGGCTAAGTACACATTATTCCGGCGCGCAACAGTTAGGGGAGATTGGTTCAAGTGTTAACCGTGTTCCGTGAACTCTACCAACAATTATAATTAACAATTAATAGCATGATCGATTGCCCCCAGATTATTAGTATGATCGACTTATATGCCCCATCGAGGTCATCAAGACATGGTGCATTATTCTATTATAGTGGAAATGTCAGAACTAATGCATTAGCAAACTCTGTAACTCCCAGATTACACTCATTAGGGAATGAACATGCAGAGGCGGCTGACATTTTTGCTGATAGTATAACTGTGTATAGGACAAAGCTGATACAATTCTTTACATCTCAACGAAATGGAAATGGACAATAAATTTTTCTGTATTATTATTTTACCTTTAATTATTATTATTTGTACCTTTAACTGTATTATTATTTTATCTGTCTTATGTTTTTCTGTATTATTATTATTATTATTATTATTACCTTTTAACTATTATTATTGTAACATTTAACTGTATTATTATTTTAACTGTCTTATGTTATTTTTTAAAAATTTTATTCTGTATATTTATAAAAGACCATAAGGGCGTTAAATAAATAAATAAACAAATTATGACTTGACAATTTGAAGATTTCGTTCCACCTTTGACCAAGCTACCGTAAATTAACTAAAAAAATATAGTACATCATGTCTATTACGTGGCCACAATTATGGCCAGTAAGAATCTGTCAAAGGAAGAAAGACTAGCGGTACATAATGGCGTTCTAGTGCCAACCCTTATATATAGAAGTGAAGCCTGGAATTGGCAAAAGAGGAATGAAAGTAGACTGAATGCGGTGGAAATGCGGTCACTAAGACGATCATGTGGAAAATCTTTGGTCGATAGAGTGAGGAATGAACAAAGTAGAAGTGAATGCAATGCTGGCTGCAGTGTGGTAGATAGAATAAAGAAAGGAGTGCTGAGATGGTTTGGTCATGTGGAACGTATGAACGAGGAAAGGATGGTTAAGAAAATATATGAGGCGAGTGTTGAAGGCAACAGCAATAGAGGGCGTCCGCGAAAGACCTGGCACGATCAGGTACTATAAATATTTGAGGATGACCCTGTTAAAAGCCGCAACAACCGTAGAACTCGTATGAGAAGAGGTAAGAATGTGGCCGAAACAAAAGTGGTGTGCCAGGATAGAAGAGTGTGGCGTTCAATCCTCTCTGTCTACCCCTGCGGGGAAACGGCGTGATGGTTAGTTAGTTAGTATATTACGTGCCCCCAGGAAAATTTTCCATGATTTTTCATTTCCATGATTCCAAATAACGTGTTTTTTATAGAACGTGTCTCGTAACTAGAAACCAAAACTTCAAGAGAGTCCTTTTCGTTCATTTTTTATGTAAAACTAGTTGTAACCCGTCAAAAATGACAACATTGGTACGCGTTTTTGCAAAGCCCTAGTATATAAGCGTCCTAGACTATAAGTATATATAGCGCAAATAATAGGATGTTTAAACATTCCCAAATATAACAAAACAGCCACACACCACCATTACACTTATCTAGGTGTAAAATGCTTCAATAATTTACCAATGAAAATCAGAACTAAGGAATAATATACAAAATTCAAGAAATACATAAAACATATAGTATGCAGGGTTATTTGTAAAACATTAATAACCTCGCAGGACTATACTCCTGCCTTGATTATGAGTCGAAAATGTTTAAGCTATTATGACCTAATATCAATAATTACGGAGATATGCGACATCAAAGTTTGCATTTTTTTTTCAATATTTCTGACTTATTTTTGTAAAACGTTGGACAGTAACTCATATCCATTACGGAAAATTCATTCGTTTCAATACAAGTTAAGTAAAATGATTAAAACCCTGAAAAAATTCCAATTGGAATGTTTTCCAATTGGAACTCGAAGGTTTTTATTTTTTTATTTGACTTGTATTAAAGGGAATGAAATTTTCGTATTCGATATAAGTTACTGTAATGATAATCCAAAGAAATATTGAAAAAAATGCAAACTTTGATATCGCATATCTCCTGAACCATTGATATTAGGTCATAATAGCTTGAACATTTTCGATTCATAATCAAGGCAGAAATATAGTCCTGCGAGGTTATTAATGTTTTACAAATAACCCTGTACATACATAATCAAAACAAAAAATAGTTAGAATTAAAAAAATAACTGACTCCGAAAATAATTTGTATATACTTGGTACACTAATATTTATTTTATGATGTTTATATTTCTCTACACTGTTCCATTTATTGACTTAAACATGCTTATCATTTATGCTCTTATGCAGCATGTACTCCTGTCCCCAAACACAAGTTTTAACTTTTCTGGGGACAGATAAACACGTATAAAAAAATGTAATATTTACTGTAACATGTATGTATTTGTTTTATTTTCAATAAAGAATTCTATTTAAGGTTCAGAAAAAATATACATTTTTATAGTATCTCATTGGCGCTCCACGGAGTGGCGGCGGTAGCAACACGCGTAGAACGGCCGGTTCGAGTTTTCTGGCCCGGGGTTCAAGCCCCATGTCCGGCGGCTAATTTGTTTTTTTTAGCCGTGAACGAAATTACGGGCGTTATACGAAGTTACGGACGGACAGACAGACAGATGGATGGACAGACGGACGGAGAAACAACGAAATTATTATGTTTGAAGTTCTGTACATTTTGCGTGAAATGTCATAAGTTACGGAGTAAAGTGATAATTTCCTTTTTTTTCGAAATTTTCAAATTATCTTTTGTAACATAAAATTATACATAACATGTTTCCTTAATTCTAATAGCACGTAAGTCAAATTTGTCAACTTCACAGTGGAAGGGAAAAACTAATTAGTTTCAATATTGTAGTTTAAATTGTATTGTAACGAGGCTAAAAATAATTATGGTACAACACTATCGAAAAATCCCGAACGGCCTAGCGTAATCTACGGCTTTCGAGACACATCTATTCTTCTTTCTTCGAGAAAGTTCTTCTAAACACTGGGAACGCCTAGAAGGTCCGACACCAGCATTGGTCAGATATAAATAAGACCGCGCGCGGGAGTAAGAGAGTTGTTGAGTTGTTGTCGAGTCGCGTTGACAGGCCAGGGTGGCCAACTGCGCGATAACTGAGGCGAATAATCTAAAAAAGTTCTTACGTAGCGAAATAAACCGAAGTGAATAAATGTACGAAAACTGGATGGAATGTTTTAGTGAATTTTAAATAAAGTGTCTATTTACGAGTGATAAATTACGAAATAGTGTAATTTAAGCAATAGCGTTAAATGTAATAGTGTTAAGTAATTTTTTACATTCAATAATTAGTTAATCAGCAGTTTATAAATCTTTAATTAATTTATAGCGTTTTCAGCAATTCCTCCCGCGGCCACGACACGTGACAGTGTGTTAATTTTGCTAAATTTTTGGCGTTTCAACAATTTAAAATAACATTTCACTGCATATTCTTTAATTACATATTGTTACGAGACATACGTAATATAATTTTCTAGCCATTTTCTAAACGATGACATGAACCTATAGATCCATTCATTAAATACTAATCGCACTACATTCAAAAACAAAATATACAATACACATAAATGTACATGTAAAATACAATTAATTGCAAAAATACATGTTACTAGAGCGTGCCGAAGACACTTGTAATTGGGATAATGGGCATAGTCTTCACTATAATGTTTATTATCAGATTATCATGTACCTATTATCCTGTTAGTGTCTCTAATAAATAAAAAAATATAAAAAAATAATAACCCGACTTACGTACTTATCACAAAACATAATTTTTTCTCACTTGCTCTCGTTAAATACATTACCTGAAGAGTGAGGCGGATGTATTATTATAATCAATCGTAATGTTACCTGAGAAATGATTTACCTGAGAATTAAGGTAACGAGGATTAATACGACAGATAACAGCGATTATTATTTGTGAGAGCGGCTTGTCATTGGAATTCTCCAAGCCCTTGGGCTGTTATAAGGCCTAAGGTACTGTTCAGTGGCGTGTCTATGCCAATGTAGCCAACTCAATGCTTTGGGGGCCACGTTAGACAGGGACCCAAAAGCTTTCAGCCTTCACAATCCATCACAGCGTGGAATGGAATTAGAAAATTGATGAAATGCATAAGCTTTGTTATCGCTACTTGAGTTTAATTACATTTCATATTTTACTACTCGAGCTTCGAGCGACTGAAGTAGAAATAACATTTATTTTTCCATCCATTTAAATGATCAACATGAATAATCTGTACATTTACGAAAAGTTCAACAAAAATACAAATGAATTTAATAATTTATTGTGAGAAAAAGCATTACGTATATCGTCGCTATATATATAATAAATCCTATGTGCCATTTAGTACATTCTGAGATGAAAGAATTAGTTTGTCAATTTTTCATATTTCATATTCATATTTCAATTCATATTCACATCACACAGGATTAATTATATATACAGCAATGATATACTAACTAGCTTTGATCACACGCATCACATTTTAATATCAAATTATTTATATCAAATTTAATTAAACATTTATTTGAGTAATTATTTATAATAAATTTAATCAAACATTTATTTGATTAAATTTGATATAAATAATTTGATATCAAATTTAATCAAACAAATATTAATTAATAAAGAGCTCGAGATATTTGTAAATTACTATTTTGATATCTTTGTATTCGCAGTAGTTCCACTGCACTCACCAGAGAACTACAAATAATTTTTGCCTGTCATATGAAAATGAAATGTGTACCGTGATTCGATTCTGTGACAGAAATTTTTTAATTTTATTTATTTAAATAAATTTGCGAATATTTTTTGGTTCACGAAAATATTCTACGCACGTGAATGAGACGTGTAATGAAGAATTATTCTTATTATTTCGCATACGCATGTCATAACATATTTTTGAAGGTCTAATAAAAAAGACAAATTAAGTTTAAAATAAAATGCAAAAGCTATAAATATTGCCACTTTTAATGAAGTTATTTAAACTAAATTTACTAGAAAATCCTCTGCTATGACATATGTATACTAATAAATAAAGAGGTAAAGTTTGTAAGTTAAGATGTAGGAGGTAAGAGATATTTAAATGCTTTCTATAGAGGAGTTGTAGAACTCAAAAAGTTCTATAAAAAAGTCCGCGATGACATATTATTGGGTGTACCCATAAGTAATCAATTATTTAAGTGGCAATAAAAAATAATTTAACTACATATAATTTAATTTTTAATCTATTTAATCTCCATCGTTATCTAGGACCTTTTGCCATCTTGTTGGTAGACTTTTAGAAAAATATGCTTCTAGGTGTTTCTAAAGCGTCATTATCAAACCCCACTTCGATGGCTATCAGACAAGTCAAAATGACCATCGGAAAATTTTCTAAACCGACGTTGGCACTTATTTACTTTCAATACGTCTCCATGCACATCACAAATTTTCTTTGTTGCAACCGTTGCATTAACACCCGATAGAAAATGAAACAGCATGCAATGACGGAAATGTTCTTCAGTTAGTTGATTGTCCGCCATTTTAAAACAGAGTAATAATTTTTTTTAAATTTAATTATCACAAGTCACAAGACCACGGATTATAATATTGCGTATAAAGCACGTCTTTACACGTTCACTTTACTGAGCTTGACTGAAGCAAACATTCCACACCAAAAATAATTGATTACTTATGTGTACACCTATTATATCTATACGCTGAGGTTGATATACAAATTGATAAAATACGCGTGCGAAGCCGCGCGGGTAAGCTAGTCAATAATATATATATCTATATATATATATATATAGATATATGTATGTATATATATAAGAAACCCATGTTTCTCTATCCGCCAAGTTTTCTTCACAACCACCCACCGGTGGTTATGGTGGTGGACAGCCCTTGGTGTCACATCGAAAATATGCGCGTTTGGTGGGGGTGGCTGTGCGTGGGTGGGAGTGGGTGACAAAAATGTGCTTTCTAGCGCATTGTTTTGTTATGGGAAGGCCGCAAATGCTTCAGATTGTTTCGAAAAGGTTCCGAAAAAACCTGCTCTAGAAAGTTCTGGAAGGAGAAGGTTCTAAAAAATTACCGAATGTTCTATAAGGTTCTAAACTGAGTGGCGAAATGTGTCGGTGTATCTAGAAGGTTCCTGCACATTCGATAAATTTCTTGAAAGTTCTGAACGGATAATGTTCTAGAAGGTTCGCGAGAGTCTATGACGATCCAAACAGTGTACTAAAAACGCGTGCGAAGCCGCGCGGGCACAGCATGTTCTGTATAAAACTACGCAAATAAAAAATAAAATTCGGATAACTAAGGCGTACACATTTTTACAATATTTTTGACGTCAACTGATACAAGCGCGTGCGGTCTTTTAATATGTAACGAGATGTACATTTTTTTGCAGTAGGATAAGTATTATGAGCTAAGAAGAGGTGGAGGATCGATAAAATATTATTTTAGCCACAAGTGTTGCGAGACTTGGATTAATTCCAGCGGAGGGTAATTTAAATCAAAAATACATTTTCATTCAAATAGATGAAAGCCATTTAAAACATACAAAATCATAAATAACCTATCCAGACGTTATAAAACACATAATTTATTTTACATCGAAGGATAAATTTACGTCAACGATAAATTTAAAAAAAATATATATATTTTTTTTAAACATGTATTTTTAAAATTGTGATGTAATAAAAAAGGAGATGCTTAAAAGAATTTACGCAATTTCGAAACCCCTATACAGGGTTATTTGTAAAACATTAATAACCTCGCAGGACTATACTCCTGCCATGATTATGAGTCGAAAATGTTGAAGCTATCATGATCTAATATCAATAGATATGGAGATATGCGACATCAAAGTTTGCTTTTTGTTTTCAATATTTCTGACTTATTTTTTGTAAAACGTAGGACTAACATTACAGTAACTAATATCAATTACGAAAAATTTAATCGTTTCAATACAAGTTAAATAAAATGATTAAAACCCTGAAAAATTTCCATTTGGAATGCTTTCCACTTTTTCCACTAAAAGAATTTTTTATACTCGACATAAGTTACTGTAATGATAGTACAAAGTTTTACAAAAAATAAGTTAGAAATATTGAAAAAAAAAATTCAAACTTTGATGTCGCATATCTCCTTAACTATTGATATTAGGTCATAATGGCTTGAAAATTTTCGACTCATGATCAAGGCAGGAGTATAGTCCTGCGAGGTTATTTATGTTTTCCAAATAACCCTGTATATGACAACACTGTAGAAGAATCGAGAACGGCATCTAACAATCGATCTGCTGCTTTCGGTAAGTTTCTATAAACGTCTAGAAACACCTGGAAAAGCTAAAAAGCGAAGAGAATCTTCTCTTAAATACTAGAGTGATCCGGAAAGTACGGTAGTATTAGCCTTCGGATATGAATACGCCACTGGCCGAGGCGCGCAGAGGAATCGTTACCGTTCGAAATCACTTCGAAGTAGGCTGCGAGCCGCGACGGCCGGGGTGGCCGGTCGTAGTGATAAATCAAGCGAATAATCGAGCGAAGTTCTTATCTAAGGAGCGAAATAAACTGGAGCGATTAAAGCAGCGAGAATTGAATGGAATATTCTGGTGAATGTTAAATACGTATTGCCCAGCGATAAGAAAGCGTTAATAATCGAGTGGTATATTGCGAAAAAGTGAACTTTTAAAGAAAAGCGTTAAGTTTAATTCGTTTTAAGTGACTTTGTAAATTAAACTGTCACTTAACCATTAATTAATAAATACCTTAACCTTGTTGATTGTGTAACTGGTTACAATAACAGTTTTGACCTTAACTAATGCAAATTGATATTTGGAATCATAAAAAGTGTAAAAGGTAAATTGAATGATTATGGGTGCTAAATAATATAAGCAGTTATCCGTTATATTAAATAGTGCTTGGCCCTGTGGGCGGCTATACTAGCCACTGCGCGACCATTGGTGACCGCTACGTGGCTATTAGCATCTGCAATAGGCAATCGGCTGTACTGGTCGCTGCGCGGCTGACAGTGGCTACTGAGCAACTATTAATTTCTGCGATTAACTACTGCCCATTGCCTAGTGCTTTTCATACGATTTGCTTATTTTTTAATCTGGAAATGGTAAAACTACGCACTGCGTACTGCGTTTTTGAAACAATCATAATAAAGATGATTCTTCATCGTAGATAATTTCGACTTTGGTACATTTCTAACTTATAATTGCCGTCAGAAGTAATTTAAAATTTCGTTTTATCACACCTTAAAGTGACTCGATTGTTAATTATAATTATTGTATATAATATAATATTTCTACACATTAAATAATATCTAAAGGTATTTTAAAATAATCCATACACTTCGTTTGGTCATCTGATTCCACAGCTGGTTCCAAGAGGTTTGATTTGTTCAAAAAAATTCGACGGTCTTGAAAAATTTGAGACAATTATAAAATGGTCAAACTAAACACTCACATCTTGCGGACGCCGGCAGATAAACTGCCAAAGCGGATATTACAGGCAAGACCAGAAGGCAGAAGACCAAGGGGCCGTCCTAGGAGGCAGTTGGAGGACTGCTGCGAAGCGAGGTTGCAATTAAATTGGGCTGACGTGGAGAGCGCAGGACGAGATGATAGGAAGAGTTGGAACCTCCTATGTGGTGCAGGGACCCCGACCCAATAGGATAAGGGGTAGAAGAAGAAGAACTAAATACTATTAAAAAGCACGTCTTATTACTATTTACAAAAGTCGCGCTTTTTAACAAAAGTGTGCAATAGTAAATACTTGCATAAATAAAAAAATAAAAAACTGTAGCATAAATTAGTCCTAAATATGCGTGATGGGGATTATCCTATGGGGGCAGCTATAATGTCCAGACGTCAAAAATCCACAGCTTTTAATAAATGTTATTGTAATGTATCTAGATGAACGTCTGTCGGGATGTATGAAAGAGATAGGAAATAATAAGAGAGTGAGTGGAAATGAAAAGAGATGCGCCGTCCTGGCGCCACTACTTAGCATTTAACCAGTACAAGAGTTACCGTAGAAACCGCTACTAATATTGTCGCGATATAAAGAAGTAAATAAATAATCGTCAAGTGGAAGAACGACTTCATCTGGATCCTTAATTTCCTACATCTTCTCCTCCATAGATTAAGGAACAAGAACAGTACTATCATGATCCTTTTTGATTTTAATTTTTTAAAAGGCAAGGAGCCTATAACGTGTTAGTGTTGAAAACTTTGAAATAACGTTGTTGGTTTTGTGGTTGGCAATTCGTCCAAAATTCAGTTTACACTTCAAATACAAACCGGCCGTGATTAATGGACAGAAGATGGCGCCCGCTACCGCCGGTAAAAAGGGGAAAATAAATAAATAATTTGATACGTGTTAAGGAAATTATGGCGATTACCGAAAGGCTTCGGGCGCGGCCCCCTAGCTCAGGGGCGGAGAGTGACGGGTTACTGCAACCACCCGCTCAACAGGCACAATTCCTTCCCTTTGCTGGAATTCAATTTGCTCTCACCTGTAGGAATCTAACCAAGTTCATCAAATATATGCTGGATACAAAGACTTGAAAGGACGAGAAAGGAATTGAGTCAAACATGGTTAGGGTAATTACTTCGCTCATACGAATTTCAAATCATATTTTAGAATGCATTGAATAGCTTAGCGGGGCATGGAAAGGCAGATGCTCGGCGTAAGCCTTCGAGATAAAATCAGAAATTAAGAAATAAGACGCCGAACAAAAGTTGCCGATATTATGGACCGTATTGCAAAATTAATATGGCAGTGGGCTGGAAATATGGCTCGACAGGAGGATACTAGATGGGCACCCAGAATCCTACAGTAGAGGCCCTGGATAAAAAATAGAAGCGTCGAAAGTCCTCCCAGAAGGTAGTCTGATGACATAATCCAGCAAGCAGGAAGAACCTGGATGCAAAAGGGGAAAAACAGAGATGAGTGGAAGAAAATGGAAGAGGCTTACATCCAGCAGTGGAGGGAAAAAGGCGAAGGAAGAAGAATAGCTTGAATTCATTAAAAAAAGTGTTAAAAAATGTAACTATCAATATACAGAATTGCATAATAATAACTAAAAAATACGACAGCATGAGTTACATAAAAAACTTATTTAGAATAAAAAATAAAAGGTATTCCTTGTATCTCTCTGAACTCATAGACAGACATCACAAATCAACCATTCATATAGACAAAGTAATTGATTATCACTAAACTGACTAGCCTATTCCATAAATTACGCGAAATCACACCAAAGACCAACAAATTCTGACGTACAAGGCATACGTTAAGAGTAGAATAGGACACATGATACCCTTCTGGGGAACAAGAAACAAGAAGAGCCTAAAAGACTCCAACGACAACAAAATAAAATACTGAAAATGGTCTACAATTTTAAATACCTGACATCAACTGAAACGGTTTACTGAAACATTAAAGGCTGATAACATTACACAAATCGAAATACTACAACTCATTCATAAGCTAATAAATGGCGAAATACAAGACAAAGGCATTAGATTACACAAAATACAAGAAAATCATCAACACTAAACTAGAACGGCTCAAAACTATCACATAACTCAAGGCAAAACAAAAACAGGACAATCACGACTAATTTGTAACGGATTAAAATTATACAACGACCTACCACAACAGACCAACTTATTACTAGCAATTTCAAAATAGATGTGACAGAAATGCTATAATTCAGCCAAGTATAACAAATGACTATATGTCATTATTATTATTATATTATTATATCGAACGATTATGTAATATGTTATCCATAGACCTTATCAGGTCTTTATCATATTTTAAATAATAAAAAAAATTAAGCGGCGGGAAAAAATATTAAATAAATACTACAATCGACGTTCCCCATAAGACGAGAGATACGAAAGATATTTCATATTTGAATAGCTAATTATAAAATTTAGTATTTTATTTTATTCTATAATATAATAATCATTATTTGATCAATCTTCTTATTACAGTCCATATAAAAAAACTCTGATATACAAAACATATTATCGAAAATTCCATAAAAAATTTCACCAATTTTCACTGTTGAAACTTGCGATGAATTTGATAATGGTAATTCAGTTTTAAACATCGAAAGCATTACAAAAATCGAAACACTTAAAATCATTCACAGACTAGCAATTAGCGAAATACAAGATGAAGACATAAAATTACACAAAATACACGAAAAACATCAACACAACACTATAATGGCACATAACACACGCTAAAACGAAAACAGGACAATCCAGACTAATTGGCAACGCATTAAAACTATACAACAACCTGCCACAACAGACCAAACAACTGACCACTGACAAATTCAAATCAGATGTGACAAAAATATGTGTTTTTTCTAAATATATTAGGTCCTTACATATGAAATTGGCGTTTAGTATGGGAGGAACATAAAGCCGATTTTTTTTTATTATAATATATTTATTTAATCAAAGTATGTACCATTGCTATCTATGCACTTTTGCCATCTCATAGGTAGTTCATCGATCCCTTTACTAAAAAAACCATTCGGACGGGAATCAATAAAATCTTTGAAGGCGGTTTGGACTGCCCCATCGGAGTTGAATTTTTTCCTTTGCAAGAAGTTATCCAAATTTCGAAAAAAATGGTAATCTGTTGGGGCAAGGTCCGAAGAGTACGGTGGATGTCTTAGACATTCCAATTGAAGCTCCTCTAATTTGGTAGCCGTCTGTTGTGCAGTGTGTGGTCTAGCGTTATCATGAAGCAGCAGTGGCCTAGAGCGATTAACCAGCCTCGGTTGTTTAGCAGCTAGCTTTTCCATCATGTTTGCAGTTGCTGACAATAGACATCTGCCGTAATCGTCTGGCCAGATTTAAGAAAGCTGTAGTGAACGACACCAGCACTAGTCCACCAACGCTCACAAGTAACTTTTTTGGAGTCAATTTTCGCTTGGGGCATGGTTTGGCTGGTTCGGCAGGGTTCAGCCATTGCGATGAGCGCTTCCGATTATCGTACAGGATCCACTTTTCATCACAGGTAATGATTCGATTTAAAATCCCTTCATTATTGTGCCGGTTGAGTAATGCAACGCAGCAGTCAACGCGCGTTTGTTGATTTGCTTCACTCATTTCGTGAGGTACCCACCTTTCAAGCTTTTTCACCTTACCAATTTGCTTCCAGTGGATTAAAACAGTTTTATCACTAACACCGCATCCTGCAGCTAACTCGGATGTGGTTTGCGATGGATCCGCTTCCACAATAGCCTTCAATTCTTCATTATCAACATTGGTCTCCGGCCGTCCACGGGGCTTGTTCTGCAGGTCGAAATTTCCAGAACGAAAACGTTGGAACCAAAAACGCATTGTGTTTTCTTTTGCGGCACCGTCGCCATACACATCATTAATCCTTCGAGCCGTTTCTGCAGCACTGGTGCCACAGTGGAACTCGTACTCGTAAATAACGCGATATTTCAAGTTTTTCATTTTGTAAACTGAGTGACGCAAAAAAAAAACAATTGAGGAAAAAACAAATGAATTATAATTTTCAAAACACAATTACATGAGTAAATAGCTGTATAAATTTGGATTTGGAATTCCTAACCAAAGAGAAGATATTTGAGATCAAATTTGCCAGTACGGCAAAACGCCAATTTCATATGTAAGGACCTAATATTATTATTATTTCTTATATTGAATTTTGTAAAAATGTTATCCATAAACCTTTTAGGTTTCCATTATATTTTAAATAAAAAAAAAATAAAAAAAATGACAAAGAAAGCCATTCAAATGTGAATTCCTCGCAATTTTTTTTGTTTTGTAGGAAGTCGATGAAAACTTAAAGTGTCGTGCTGAAATGTTGTTTGGTCTGATGATTTTTGGAATGCGCGCTAACTCGTAACTGCGAAGGATTGTCAAAACTGCTGCGCGACCGCGCACGCGCGTCGCTTATACGGAACGTTGATCACAGATCGATCAGTCTATTCCGAAAGGCTCATGTGAACCAATGATTCGGATACCACATAAAAAAGAATGTCAGTTCTCAAAAGAAAAGAACACCGGCACACACGCTTTCCAATTGTCACTGGTCAGATTTTTTAAAGGTTTAAATTTTGGCTAGCGGTTGGCGTAGAATACGTTGGATGTCAATTTCGACCAATCAAAATCATTTCGCGGCCGGCGTCCGGCGGTCACGAAACAGCATGTAAGCTGTAGAATAAGAGTGCAACAAAAAATAATATTTTAAAAGCAATAGTACAGAAGTAAACTACATAATATAAAAATAAGTAAATAGACATCTTAATAATTGTGTTCTAAATATAATTATATATAAAGAATATGAAAACAGTAAGTATAAGTCAGAAAAACAGTAGGTTAATTTTGTAAAAGCCAAAAGCCGATCGTATAAAACGAGTAGCAAGATAAGTGTTATTACAGCAAGACATTAACATCATTGTTTACACGATTCTTCAATATATAGTCTTTTTAATTTTTATCTTTTGTATATACAACCAGATACATGTCAAAAGTGTTGCATTTGCTCTTGGAACGGTTAAATGTTAAGGTGGGCTGCTTGAATACACAACAGTACCTAATGTCTCCAATCCAACGCCTAACTTTTTCTGGCGTGATCAACTACTGTATTAGTTTTAATAGTAATTTAATTTCTAAAAACGTAACTTAATTAGGTAGGATCGCTACAATTTACAATTTCAAGTGTGCGATATGGAGAGTTCGATTTGAACTGTGCAGTTGCAAGTGTGTAGTTTGTAGTACATTTACAAACGTGTGAAGTGTGCGCTTCACACGTTTTTATTATTATTATTAATTAACGCCCTATAGGGCTTTTACAATAGATAGGTATAGTGTACAATAACATAATAGGTATATAGTTTAGAGAAGAGAAAAAAAAACATAATACATGTAAACTGCCGTGTATATGCGACCTCTCTGGCCAACGTTTCAGATCCCATTGCAGGGTCCATCATCAGGGCTGATGGACCCTGCAATGGGATCTGAAACGTTGGCCAGAGAGGTTGCATATACACGGCAGAATATCCCAGAAAACTATACACAGAAGATTCTGAACGGCCGTGAAAACCTAAGGACATTTTTAAAAACAAGCATAGTAATGACAAAGTGAGAAGAAAATACTTAGAATACAGATACAAACAAATAAAGATAAATATAATATATAGTAAAAAGCAAGAAGCGTAAGAAAAACATAATAATATAGAAATTTAAAAATTAAAAAAAAAAAATACTCTGTACTATAAATTATAAATGTACTCTGTAGGTACTAATTACTACAATGAAGTACTACATTGTAGTACTTAGTACAGAGCGGACCCATCACTAGTCTGTACCTAAAAAAAGTAAAATCCATTTATATTCCCAGTGAAACTTTTTTCTCCTACGCCCTTGTTTCGTGCCCATGTAAATTGCGCCGATGTAATCAATGGTAACTAGGGATGCCATCAATCGAGCCCCCGATCGATATATCGACCCTTTTTATTAAGATCGGAGAATCGATACCGCTGTTTGCTTTGGAGCGCGCACCTCGGTGATTGATCAACTTTTTGCGGTCATTCCGAGAGAAGGAAAGCGACTGACCGTTGTGTAGTTTTTTTACAAGATACAAAAAAAAGGATAAAATTTTATGACTTTCAATTTTTTTAACTAGAAAATACGACGTCAATAATGACGAGAGACCTTAAATACAGCATTAATTTATTTATAAAAATGGCGCTGTATAAAATATCAATTTTTATTTATAGAGTAATTTTAGTAATAATAGTAGTATTTTTTCTCAATGCGCATATAGCATACACCCAAGTGGTATTGTAGTTTTAAAAAAAAAATATATTGTTATTTATTAATTACTAGCTGGCGTTGCAGGGGTTAAGGATTAAGTTGAAAATAAATTTGTGGTGGGAAACAAAGGCTCCATTGTTTTGCCTCTAATTAAAACAATGTTTCCATTTAATCAAGGCTGGAATGGATATGTTGTCTAGGGTAGAAAAGTGAACTATTTTTTCCGTCGCGAATATGTAAGCAAAATTTGGGTCCAATCGGTCAAGCGGTGTAGATTTGTACAGAAAATATATATGGGGGAGGGGATGGGTTAGAGGGGGAAAAGGAAATGTCGCCTAAATTACCCGTATCGTCCTATACAATGAGTATACAAAATTTGGGTCAGATCGGTCGAACGGTACAGATTTGCATGCAAAATATGTTAGATGGAAGAAGGGGGGTAAATAAAAGGGGGGAATTTCGCCTTTGTTACCCGCCGGTTCCTAAAGAATAAGTTTACAAATTTTGAGTCCGATCGGTCAAACGGTACAGATTTGCATTGAAAATATATCAGGGAGAGAGGAAAGGGTAAAAGCGGAGGAGGGAAATGTTGCATTTGTTACTAAAGCATAAGTATGAAAAATTTGAGTCGAATCGGACAAACGGTGTAGATTTGTATAGGGAACAGACAGACAGATAGACAGACATTGATTTTTATAGATATAGATAGATGTAAGTATGTGCGTAAATAAAAAATATGGCATTAAAACGTGTGTGGTTATTCCGTCATATTTGAAGTTCAATTTTCAATGATTGTATATTTGAGAGCTTTATTAGCAAAGTCAAATACTACAGTGAACATTAAATTCCAATTATTTTTCATCTTGTTGATAGAAATTGTCTATATATAAAAAAAAAATACTTTGTTTTTATTCAGCCAATCATTTTTTACCCATATGCAAAAAAATATTTTTAATTTACAAATTCAAATAAGCGTGAAACAGACATTGATGAAATTCGATAGAAAAAACAAAAAAAAAGCTTGTTAATTTGACGAATAAAAATATTTATATTTTAAACAAAATTAATTATGAAAGATCAAACAATTTTCTTCTGGGAAAAATGTATTCTGGATTATTTAAATATTTTAATGGGCTTTTTTCAACCATTTGCACCTGAGGCGTTTTCCCGAATTTTCTGGATGTATTGCGAAGAGAAAAGAAAGTCGGAAGAACTTTCGTCAAGAACGTGAACATCAGTCGACGCCTAGTATAGAGTTTTTATTTTCAACTGTTTCTGTACGTGACTTCAATAAATGCTTCTCATACTTTACTTGTTCGCGCGCATCAATTTTTTTTCCTGAATCTGTAAGACAGTCGTACTGAACTGAATATTTTCCTAATGAAGCCGTATTATATCCGCCCTCTCTTTACGTGTGCGAGATTTTTGTAGTTGGCACGTAAATTTTCGCACTTATAGCATATTTTTTCGAAAGGGCTAATTTTTGGTGAGAATCTCACATACAAATATGAAACTGTTAATAATTCCATATTTACTGACATACTAAATGTTTTCGTGTACTCCAACGATCAATTTGCTTGTCAACGTGAAGCGTAATTTGCGATAATCTGCTAATAGAGTGGCATTGTTTAAATGGAAGATATTAGAGTTAATTAAGGCCTTTTTATTTATTAAAGGACACATACATCACATACAATGCTTATCATTATCACCATCATCACTCTTGGCACTGCAACCCTTGGTGGGTCTTGGCCTCCTTAATAATCTTCCTCCACTCATGTCGGTCTAGTGCCAGGTCTCTCCAGTTGCGAAGCTCTAAGGCAGAGATGTCTTTGAGGACATTG